>VDFB02350477.1:0-36389 GCA_007258455.2 Sequoia sempervirens
GGTCGAGTCTCAAAATCTCGTGCCTAGAAGAATCAATCACACTTTTGCTCTCCTTGATGTAGTGGGATGCAACTTGAAGGACAAACTCTATATGGTGTGCAGCAATAGGGAACATAACTACCAAATGTAGTTTACTGTGTACAATTGCTCTCATAGAATCAAGAAGAGGCCTCTTCTCAGTTTTCTCCGCAAAATCAACCAAGTCTTGATGACCAACCTCTGTGTCTTTTATCTCTTCCACCTTGGAGACCACCACAGTTGGCGGATAGACACCTTGATACTTATATTCCATTTTGCCTTTTGCTTTTGAAGACGACGGAGGTTTTCTGGCAGTCATCTAAGAGCAATTGAATATTTGATCAATCAACTTTGAGGATCTTGAAAAGAGACTGCAAGATGTGGAGACAAAACAAACGTTAGTTGTTAAAGAGCATGGGAATGCGTGAGGCAAGCAATGACGATGCGCAAACGTGGAGAGGATTACAAGGCATGCAAAATGATGCACAAAGTGGACAGAAGGAGGTTTGAAACGAAATTGGCAACTTTTGAGGTGTTTAAGGGAAAAACTATGAAAAGTGTAAACTTGGAGAGAGCTGACTTTGGTGCAAGGGTGCTAAAAAACAGCGCTCTTGCACTTCATCAGTGTTAAGCAAATCTTTTAAGGTCAATGATGTAATGGCGCACTATTTTAGCGCCTCTACACTTGAAGCATGATTTTGGAAATACGATGCAATGATGTTTGAAAACGGCGCCTTGATCATTTTGAAACATGGGGATGCTCAAAGGTAATGCTTGAAAACAGGTATCAAGTTGCATTTGAAATCCATTTCACTGCCATTGCAAATGTGAATTAAAAACCATGCAATTTTACTCACAAAATGTGAGTTTTTTTCAATGCTTTGTAATGTCCCTTTCTCATCAGTGATTAGCCTTGCAGTTCATCAGTCTATTCCGGAACCCGTAGACTGGAATGAGGAGAAATTAGGGTTTCTTGGCTTGGAGTTTGTGGCATTTCATGTTGTTTACTATTTATAGTAAATGCTTGTTTTTGGCAGTTGCAGTTGTCTATTCTCAATCCTTCTCAGCTGGAGCATATGTTTTTATTCAGGCTTGGTCTTCAGAAAGCTTTATTTGGTGAAAAAAATATTTGATTAAAGGCATTATGTTTTAATTCTCTGTTGACCCCCCCCCCTCCCCTGGCCTAAGGAGATAACTTAAGTTGTTTTTAAAGTGGGGCCATGAAGGGTACGCCTTCACTAAAAGATTATTTATTCTTTATTGAAATATTACATCAGCTTGAAATTGGACGCCACCTTTTGAGGAATTAATATTTTTGAAAGTTGAAAAAGAATTTCAAGAGGTGTCTTTTGGCGTTTCTCATGGAAAGTGAAGAGTTTCTCAGTTTTCTATAAAATGAAGTCTTTTCTCCAGCATTTGGTATCTATTGTTTATCTTACTGTTACGCTGTCAAAATGACAATGGACATTTTGCTGTTGCTTCGAGGATGCTACCTCCTAGCCCTTTCCCAATTTCGTGTTTGAAATACAACACCTAGTTGGAATATTTCTGCTTCTCAACATCAGACTAGCAGATTGAGCATCAAGATTGAAGAATTTCTGGAGTAATTTCACAGTTTTGGTTTCCTAGTTTATCTACAGCTGAAGCTGATTTTTGATTATATCTTTTGGAGTGATTTTATTTTTGTTCTGGGTACTTTGGCAAATCATTTGTTGGTACAAGGCGCCTCCTTCCACAAAAGATTGGAATTTAATTCCAAGTCTTTATTTTTATCTTGCAAAATCGATTTTCTAAGAGGGCCGTACTTTTTAAGAATGCTTTGGAATTCGTGCTAAATAATTGGGAGTTGCTGGTGATTGTTTCTGGATTGTATCTTGGGCGCCAAACCTCTAGGAAGCATTTGCAACTAATAACTCGTCATTCAGAGGTAATTTGATCAACTTATGAGCATTTCATGAATTCACAATTTGCTGGTTGAATTTCCAGAATTCTGATTTTTATATCAGATTGTTACAGTTTCCAGTTTTTGGTCTTATACTTCAGTATTTGAGTGTTATATGATTGTAAAAGTTCATACTTCATGTCTAAGGTTCATTTCCTATCATTGTAATTTGTAATCTGCAGAGTTTAATTTGTAAAGGTTGAGATTAAGCATTACTAATCCAACCATTTTCAGTTCTGCAATTACTTATTGTTTTGTCATTAAATTACCCCTGGATGGTTTACCGCCAGTGTGGATAATCTGATTTGTAACACTCTTATACCCACTTTCATAGTGGAGAATCCCCACAACTCTGTGGATACCCGCCGCAGCAGATGAATTGTTTTAAATGTAATCTTTTCCCCCCATTGTTTGGTGGTAGTGTGGAAATGTTTCTTATGGCTGGTTATCCGCCTATCAGTTTCTAATTTCAAAATTCAACACTCCGTCATATGTTAGCACCTTGCCCTCAGTGGGATCTTGAGTGCACATTCTTGACGTTGAGTAGTTTTCATTTCAAATTCAGTTTTCAGTTTGATGCTAACGCTAATCCAGTTAACTATTGCTGGTTATGTTGTGTAATTCCTTCGAAAAAATTGGTTAGCATATTTCATGCTCACACCAAATCATTGTTGAAAGGGCGAAGTGGGAAGATATGTAAAAAACGTGGGAGTTTGAATGAAAGGAAAAATGCGTGGAAAAGAGAAAGTCACACCAAAACAAACAATGAAAGTTATATTGCGTGAGGATGCTTCAAGAAAATGCGTAGGTAAGAGTAAGACAGGCCTGCATTTTTAACAAGAGTCCATAGACAAAAAGAAACAAAGAAAACACATGGGAGAAGAAAAGAAGAAAAACAAAAGAAGAAATCAGGGAATACGCATGAATGGCAAGCACATTAATCTTTTAAAAATGCATTTACAGACCATTGAATGTGCTCAAAACAATGTTAAAGACGAATGGAAAAGAGAGGTAAAAAACGACTTACCAAGATGGCGACTATGAAAAACCTAGTTTGAGAAGAACTCCGATTTTCTTCAAAACGCATTTTGCTGTTTGATGAGAGTTCGCCCAGCAAAGAAGAATGGAGGAAAAAGTCACAAAATAATGAAATAATAAACCTAAAATTACTCTTAAGTGAGTTAAAAAGACCTAAGTCAATTTCAATAAAAAGTGGCATAAATGAAGGCACGATAAGCGAAGTAGTAAAATACATGAAGAAACACACCCAGGCCAAAAATGGCCAAGTCTGGACACAAAGTGTAAGAGCGCACTTTTTTAGCGCTCTTGCATATTTTGACAATATCACTTTTATGCAAGGGCGCTGATTTTTGGCACCCCTGCACTTTCAACACTTAGTTAAATTTTGAAAATGGGCAGGAGCGCACTTTTTTGGGGCAACTGCATTTTTCACAATTTGACTAAGTATGAACAGTGAGACTTCGCGAAAGGGCTCGTTTCGAAGGTCTTCGCGAGGCGAACATAGGGGGATGTTCAAACTGACTGTTTGAGGCTTGGAACGCATTACGAGGTGGCTCAAAAATCACCTCGTTTTGCGTGCTTGTACTTCACGAACCTAGGAAACAGACAAGTTTCTTAGGGGGGTTATTCGTGGAACGAGCGCTGCTAGATTCCGTGATAACACATGGGGACCCTTGAGTCAATATACCAAACTTCCTAAGTGTTGTGTAATACCCACAAACGATATTGAATAATAATAAAGAACATGGAAAGCTAAGCAACTCAATTACCATAGTCATTGTTTCTTGCCATAGTGCCAATAATCTTCACTAATTTCCATCAAGTGTCTGATAGAATCTAACAACCTGTTGATGTCCTTAGCCAGACAAAGCTTCCCTACAATTGGTCTATTGTTTCAACTACTGAGGCATATATAATAATATTTGTTGTATACCCATGCATTTACTTGGCAATTGATCTGGAAATACAACTAGTAACTAGGGCATATATAATAACAATTTCTTATATAAGGAAATGATCTTTTGAGCTGATTTTATTAGCATCATTTACCAAGCTAGAGTGATCAATTTGCTACTCACTGATTAAATTTTATTTGAATGTGTCCCATTATTGCATACCAATATGGAGCAAAACATCTTTTAAGACTTACAAAAGCCCTAAGCATTAGAATTAGTGATTAATCTAGCAACTTAACTACCAACTGGGCCCTATTTAATAGTAATTAATGTCTATAGAAATGGCTTTTAGAGCTGATTTTATTCACTCCATTTTCTGAGCTAAAGTGATTCATTTGCGACTCATTGATTTAATTTTGCTGCAACATGCCACTTTATTGCACACCAATATCAAGCACGGTGCTCTTTAAAAAACTAAGCAAGCCCTAAACATTTACTTGGCAACTCTTTTAGATGGAGCATTTTTATTATATCACAAAGACTTGTCATGATTGATGAGCTGACTTGTGACTCGCTAATAGAATTGAAGGATAGCTTTCAATTTTACTGCTGGCTTGAGAATAATAATGTCCTCTACAAATTGAAGATCGAACTGTGCTGTCCTGTTGTTCAAGTTTCAAGATGTAGACTTTTTGTCCAAAGCTCTGATTATACCATTTGAATATTTGCAATATATGCTTAAACATTCTCCCATCATAATAAAAAGATGAGGGAACAGCAGATCCCATTCCTACAGAACCTAAAAGAATCATTCAAGAGGAGAACATCTGATCAGGACAAAAATAGTTGTAATACCACAATTATAAACCCACTATGATGTCCCCCTAGGGTTTGAGTTTTTTTTTTTTTGCGTTTTTATTGTTTTCTGATTTTTTTGTGTTTTTGCCAGATATGATGCCGGAAATTGAAATAATTGCAAAAATGCTAAAACAGAAAGGAAATGCATAAACGGAGAAGAACCCAGTTAATCTTTATTGCCTTCAAACATAATTAGAACATACCCATTTGCTGGAAATGACAACTACAAGTCTGATTTTTTGATATCAGCAAACTGATGGCACAAAACCCTAGGCGCCTTTCATGAATCTGCAATCTTTTCACCTCGGAATTGATGCTGGTCAACTGGTATGATTTAGACACCTCCACAATGAATGTTTGCTGCTGTTATAACCTAACAACTTGCTGATAGAAAACCCCACAATTGACTGAACCTGTATGGCCTGCTTAAACTCCACATGTGCCAACAAGTAATTGATATTTTTTGCAGTTTGGACCCTCACACCTCAATGGATCTCTAGAGCCTACTGCAAGTGACAGATCTGATCTGTACGGCCTGTATTGGAGGGGTTCTCACATGCCTAGAAAGTTATGCAACCAATTCAGATTCCCACGTGCCAATTGTAGGAAATGCAATCTGCAATTATTAACCAATAAAACCTTAAATCTGATCTGCTAATGAATACTGGGATTTCCTGATTTACTCTTCACCTGAATCCTATTGAATGCTCAAATAATAATCCCTAATGTGAGATTATTCAATCAAGAGTCCTTGGGTGGTCTCACACTTGAAAACTCTATCCTATTCGAGGGATTTCATCCTCAGAATAGCTTGATTCTCCAAATCAGCAAACACTATTGCTCAACTCTCTGCATTTGCAAAATAAACAATCAATAATGAAAAATGACTTCTTTTGGCTTTTTATTCTTCTCCCAATTTCCAACGCCAACTTTTGCAACTTGGCTTTTTGAAATAATATTAAAATGTTGCCCTTTTAATATAATTGACTTTTAATAAAATATCTTATAAAGTATCATTAAAAATAAAAATACTTTATTAAAAGTCACTTTATTCCCTTATAACACCAAATTATAAAGTTGCTTTACTAAAAGTCACTTTATAATGTTAAATTATAAACTCACCTTAATAATTAATATTATTAAAGTAATTTGACTTTAATAATTTAATTAAATTGCCAACTCTCAATAATAATCTAACAATAACCCTTGAGAGTGATCCAAACACAATTTCCAACAGCTAGCGTGGTGACCACTGATCCTGGTATAACTTACTATAAATAGTATGAACAATGTGCTCTAGAACTGCCTTCAGAAGTCCCACCACTCAAAATACTGAGTCACTGAGTTGTATACACTGAATTGGATACCCAAGCCTGCTGGAGAACTTGAATACCCTCCAAAGGGTCCCCTAAATGTCTCATTAGCCTATGGGGACCAAGTCATAGGCTAACCCTAACTCCTAGTCCACTGACTAAAGAAGGGACATTACAATCTACCCTCCCTTAAATTGTTTGTCCTCAAGCAATCTCAACTCAGGATGCTGCAATATCTCCTCATTCTCCTAGGTTGCATCCTCTACCAGCAGGTCCTTCCACATTACCAAGTATTCCTTGATAACTCTCCTCCTCAATTTGTGCTCTCTAGTGTCAATGAGAACCTCGGGAATAAGACTCAATTTCCCCTCCTCATCCAAGGGTGGTAATGTTGTAGAAGGTGTCACATTGTGCCCCAACGCCTTCTTGAAGCAAGACACATGAAACACATTGTGTACCCTACTTTCTGTCAACAACTCTAGCTCATAAGCCACCTCTCCAATTTGCTTGGAGACTCGGAATGGACCAGAGTAATGAGGCTTAAGTTTCTCAACACCACTCTTCCTAAGAGTGGATTGCCTGTAAGGCTGCAACATAAGATATACCATGTCACCCACCTCGAAGGAACGCTCAACTCTGCACTGATTTGCATATTGTTTCTATTGATTATGTGCCTTTTGAATATTCTCCTTCAAGGACCTCATGATGTCCTAGCTGTCCTGTAACAAATCTTTCGCACTAGGCACCCTACTATCTCCAAACAATAGGTCCAGGAAGTTAAGAGGGTCATAGCCATAGAGTGCCATGAATGGTGACATCTCTATAGACATGTGGTATGTTGTATTGTAACAATACTCACATAAATGCAGCCACTTGACCAATGCCTTTTGCTGCCCTGCAATGTAATTCCTGAGATATCCCTCCACCCATTTATTAACTATTTATGTTTGCCCATCTGTCTACGGGTGGTAGCTCATGCTCGAATTGAGTTTTGTGCCACTGAGTCTAAATAGCTCCTGCCAAAAATGACTTATAAATTTTTTGTCCCGAACGCTCACTATACTCCAAGGCAACCTATTTAATCTGAATACCTCTCTGAAAAACAAATCAGCAACCTACTTTGTTGTGTAGGTGGCTGAAACTGGAAAGAAGTGTGCAAACTTCATGAGTTTATCAACCACAACATATATACAATCCTTGCTCTGGGCTTTGGGCAAACCCATGATGAAATCCATGGATATGCATTCCCACTTCTGATTAGGAATGTGTAGGGGTTGTAATAGTCCTGCAAAGAAAGAGTGCTCTTGTTTGTTTTGTTGGCATGTAGGACACTCTCACATACTTGGGTACCTCTGATTTGAGCCCTTTCCAAGTGAACTACTCCCTAATCTGCCTATAGGTTTTAAAATAACCTGGGTGACCTGCCATAGGGACGTCATGAAAGGCCCTCACTATCCTCTTCTTCATAAAGGATCTGAGCACAAGAACAATCTTCCCTTTGTAAATGAAGAGGCCATTTACAAGGGTGTAACTGTCATCTGCAACTATACCATCAATGAGAGCGGAAGCCCACTTATCCTTAGCATACTCAGCTACAATCAAATCTCCCAATCATCTGCAACCTCACCTAGAGAGCACAAGTAAGGTTTCCTCGAAAGAGCATCAACAACTACATTTTTCTTACCCTTGACATAAGCTATGTCAAAATCATAAGCTTGCAATTTGCTGACCCATTTTTGTTGTCGATCATTGGGGTCACGCTGACTTAGGAAATGGTTCAAGCTATTATGATATGTCTTCACCAAAAATTTGCTGCCTACCAGATACTGCTTGAATTTAGCAAGGGCATGCATTATGGCTGACATTTCCTTATCATAAATGTTGTAACTCCTCTCAGGACCCCGAAGTTTTCTACTCTCAAATGTAACAGGATGTTTATCCCGCATCAAGACTGCACCAATGCCTTCTCTTAACGCATCACGTTGTAGCTCAAAAAGATGTGAAGTGTGGAATAGCAAGTGTTGGACATGAGCTCATCAACTGTTTGAACTTATCAAAGCACTAATGTGCCCCTGGAGTCCAAACAAATGCCCCCTTCATTCTCTAGTCTGTAAGTGGGGCTACCTGCTGTGAAAGGCCCTTGATGAAGTGACAGTAGAAACCACATAGCCCAAAGAATCCCTTAAGTTGCGTGAGATTCGTGGGAGGAGGCCGGTCAACTATAGCCTTCACCTTCTCTGGATCCATCTTGACTCCCTCAGCACTGATAATATGCCCCAAATACAACTCTCTTATGCCGAAGTCACATTTTGATTCCTTGGCGTATAGAGACTCAATCTCCAAAGTTCCCAACACTGAATCCAGATGTGCTAAATGTTCATCCCAAGTCCTGCTTAAGTCTAATATATCATCAAAGAAGACGAGGACTGACTTCTTCAACTGATCCCTGAAGACCCTATTCATACAAGACTGAAAAGTAGTGGGAGCATTGGTTAGGTCAAAAGGCATAACCAAGAACTCAAAGTGTCCATAATGACAATGTCTTCTCCACATCCTCCTCTCTAACCCGAATCTGGTGATATCTGGATCAAAAATCTATCTTGGAGAAAAAACATGCTCTATGCAACTCATTGATCAACTCATCAATCCACGGAATTGTGTACATGTTTTAAATGGTCCTCTTATTCAATGCTTTCTAATCAATACCTATGCCCCAATGGTATCACCAATCCATGGTACTACCACTCATGAGCCAAGCCATCCAAATGCAACGTGGCAAACTTGATTGCCTCTTCTTCAAGCATGGGCCTCAAGGAGAGGTAATTATCTAACTTCTGAACCCAAGCACGTGTTGTGCATCTACTATCACCATCGAAATGCTCCAAATTTATCTTGCCTACTGCCTAGTAGAAGTCTCTAGTCCCCTATGGTGCTCTAGTCTCTAACTTGCCAACTGCAACTGCTCTTTGTCTCCATTGGTTCAAGAACTGCTCAAAAACCAATAAATTCCTGATATTAGGAGGAAGTGAACTATACTCTGCACGGCTAGCCCTGACCTCATCAACCATGGACACCTGTTATTCGAGAAGCTACTCCTGACAAACGTGTGCCTCAGTCCTACGAGAGAAAGTAGGTTGTAGGGGCCTAGATGTGGGGAAGAGTGGAGTCCTCTGCCTATCCTCAGGTTGTGCATAGGAGTAACCCATCTCCTAGGGACACACTGTATGGCTAGGGTAGTGTTTTGATTCATATTATGCAAGAGATCTACCATCATGTCCGACATAGTGTTGAACTTCCACTCTACTCTAGAGTTGTGTTACATCACGTGTGTTATTACCTATTTACTATTACCTTGTTTTGTAAATTGCTTTAATAAATGCGAATGTGTTTTATATATCTGTAAATTCTAATGGAAATATGATGAATGAATGTTTGATTGTATTTAATGTTTTATGATGATTTTGTATATGAAATATATATGAACTATGAAGCATATGAATGTATTGATTCGGCTAACTATTGTTATGGTGAACTAAGCTAAATCCAAGAACAAGTTCAAACCTCCGAAAGAGAGGGGAAGTATCACTCAGGGAAGAACTTGGTCTAGTAACCTTTAATTCAGTCTTACTGAGCATTCACGCACTCACGCCCTAGTTGGTCGTAGTTGAGTTAAGCCAGTTGAGTAGATGGTGTTAATGTTAGAGCAGCCGCGGTAGTTCCTTCCAGCTCACTTCTTTTGAGAAAGACTTAAATTGAATTTATAGCCGTTGGCTATTCAATTTACTTTATTGTTATTGATCATCCTCACCTTGTATAGCCGACATAAGAAGTCATTTAATGTGTTGTTATTTGAGGCCGACCTCTTGTGAAGAGGCATTCATCTAGGCCGACATTCTTCTTGTTTTCCTTATGGGCCGACATAAAAGATTCTTGATATCTCTTATTTAAATTAAGGCCGACCTTTGTGAAAGAATATTAGAAATATATTGAGGCCGACTTAAAGGGTCTTGAGGATGTGTATTTATATTCCTCCTGTTCATCCTTCATGAGAAGCAAGCAAGGAGATTTCAGTCACCCTCATCAGCCTTGCATTATACAGTGCAAATATATTATCTGATCAAGGCGAAGCTACAATTAGTGAATTATTCAAGGAGCAGAGTTCGATATTCATGTCTGTCAAGAGCGAACATAGCAGAAAGAAGCCCGACCTTGTCAAGGGCAAATATAACAGAGAAGTCAAGGGCGAACAAGGGCGAACATAACAGAGAAGTCAAGTGCGAACATAACAATGCGTATATATTACATCAAGGTGCAATCAGATTACAGAGGTGTAAATCTGTGTTTGGATTCGTGCTAGATTTGCATTCTCCAGATCTGTGTTAGCAGCGATCTATTCATGTGAATCTGTGTCAAGGTGCGGACTGTGTTAAAGATAAAGATAGTGCGAACTCATTCAAGAGCAGATTGCGAATCTCTCTAAGTGCAGATTTCTAGGAAGAGCAGATCTTCATCTGTTATTGCATCTAGAGTAGATGCTGGTTATTGGCCTTGTGTTCGGCCTCATTGTAAAGTGAATTATTGCTTCTATTGCATCAATATAAGAGAGATCTTTGTTGCTGGGTTTTTCTCCCTCAAGAGGAGGGTTTTCCCAGGGTATATGCTGTGTTATGATTGTCTGTTTTTGAATTATTTTCTGTACATTAATCTGATCACCTAAATTCAATAGATGGTAACGATCTTCAGTCTAGATGTGTATATTTATACTGATTTGGGATCTTGTTGTATGAATGATTGAAATGAGGTACGTGATGAAGTCTTGATGTTAAGTGGAAATCCTTCCTTGTGTGTTTATTGTTATGTCGATGAGATACATGCATAAAATGTATATATATGTATATATGTACATGTCTATGGTAAACTCATACATATGAGTTAATATGTGCATGCATATACGTAGGTAGACATACCTATGCATGCTCATGGAGGGATTACCCATATGCATGGGAATACCAATTGGACTAAGGTATTACACATTTTGGGTATATATGTCAAGTAATGGATTTGTGAGTTCGACCGTTTTTATAAAGATATTGAAATAGTATTATGTATATATATGTGTGTGTGTGTGTGTGTGTGTGTGTGTGTGTATATAAGTAAATATAGTTACATATATATATATATATATATGTAATACTATTCTTTATATTTATATATTATATATATACATTTATTAATTAAATGTATTTGATAACTTAATGAAATGGATATATATTAATATATATATATATATAAATGAAAGTTATTGAGATAATCTCCAAGCGCATAATGCAGCACTATTTCTAAGTGAAGCACTGGAATGAGTAAAGCGCATAAGTAATACTTGGCACACCCTTATTAGGAATGTTAAACAACGCAAAAAGTAATGCAAGACCGAGACAACCAAGGTATGAGGCACGTATGAGTTTATACGTTGTTGTGTATGCATTTGAATGTGAAGTTAATGTTGTTTAAAAGCCTTATGAAGTGGTCAACCCACACTACAATCTAGGAGTGCCAACATATGAATGTGGCACCATATTGCAAGTGTTTGAGATGCATAAGAATTTTGCAAATATGCGCATAAGTCTGTAAATGGCACTGAGACTCAATCAAGAGCAAACTCGGCAACATTATGTGAATGAATTCGAATTAGAAAACTTGTTTTGAGCTTGTTGTCCCTTATAACCAATCAACTCAGCCATTTAAATGGTGAGGACTATTATGTGTTGCAAACCTGTGAGTTAGCTTGGTGAGTCGTTGCATGAAGATAGAAAAGGGGCAGAAATATTAACTTGTTTGTAGCCTTTGGTTGCCCACAAATTAGTATAAATAGAGGTGCTCATTCTATCAATTGCATGACTTCAATCTGATTTCCTTGTGTTATTCTGCTGCAATTTTTGTGCAAAGAGAGTTGAGAGTTTGTGAGGTTGAGTTGTTTTGTTATTTTACATTGGTTTTGTTGAGAGATTTGGAGAGAAGCTAGTAGAGCAATTTGGGTTGTTCATAGTGGAATTTGCAAGCGAACTTGAGCCATTAAGCTAGGAGGGAAGATTATTCAGTTGGAGCTTTAAACAGGCATGCTGATTTCTACTCCTTTGTTATTATGTTGAAAAGATTGTTTATTATATTGCCATGTTGAAAAGATTGTCTTTTATGCATGTTTGATGCTTGCAAGTCCTTTGAAAGTTCTTTGATTGTTTCTTGTATTGGGAACCCCTTTCTTTTGGGTATATACGTATATCGTTATTTATCTATAATGGGTTTTATACAATTGTATATTATTTGTACTATACATAGATTGTCAGTACTATACATAGAATGACCACTATAGGTGAGTAGCATAAGATAGAGTTGTTTGAGATACTTGATTGCAATGTCAATTAATATGAGTTAATGGGAAGGTTATTCCTAGGGTTAGGATAATCCAAGAAAGGAAATAACCTAGAATAGAATAGAATACTAATGGTCAAATACAAATCGAGCAATTGTAGTGGTGAATATAGATGACCCTCACTCGAAGTACTGGGTGTTGAATCTTTGGCCAAAGTAGTGTAGGTAGCCACTGTCTACACTATCAATTCACTGTGATCCAAGAACATACTAGGCTGAGAATATCACAAAAATAGAGGTTGACTTTATGGTAAACTCTAGATATGTAGGACACATCACTATGCTTAAAAAAGGCTATTTGAAGGATGAGGTTACCAAACCAATCTCTTCGTCGATGGAGGGCCATCTTACCAAGTTTGGTAGATGTGAGAGGGACCGCAATTAGTCCATGGTTGGCGGAAAAGTGCTTGAGCGATGCTTCTCCTCATGCAATTGGTGGCCAAGATTTGAGAGGACATTCTGGACCATTTGTATTTCTAGTTCATGTGAGCTTGTTGAAGCTATGTACATATTTATGTATCCATCTATATGGAAATTGTAAACATGAAATGTCATCTTGAATATATTTATGTAAAGTGAATTCATATTTATATTATTGAAAAGATTCTTTGTTATACAATAGAAAAGTTTGGAAAGGATATGTTTCAAATGATGCATTTATTATTGAAAAGAAAAGAAAATTTTATTGCTCTAAATGATAGATGCATAAACTATTCGCTTGTGGGTAAAACTTACAAAAATTACTAAGTAGAACAATGGGCATGTTACAAGTTGGGGCTAAGGGAGCCAGCATGTCTCTTTTCTCTATCTGCCATGGCTCCAGTAATGCTCTCACTGTTACTAGAAGCACTCCTAGGTAAACCTGGAAAACTGTGAATACCCAAAACCCCTGAAATAGTCTCACCCTTTGGCAGCTGCGGAGGTTGCCACGGCCTTGAACCTCTGTGATATGTTTGTTCTTTCTCACTCATGAATTAATTGCACAAGCTGGCAGGAAATTATGTGCTCTAACACCACTATGATGTCCCATTGGGGTTTGAGTTTGAATTTTTTGTGTTTTGATTGTTTTCTGATTTTTTTGTCTTTTTGCAAGATATGATGCCAAAAATTGAAATAATTGCAAAAATGCTAAAACAGAATGAAAATGCATAAACGGAGAAGAACCCAATTAATCTTTATTGCTTTCAAACATAATTAGTACATACCCATTTTCTGGAAATGACAACTACAAGTCTATTTTTTGATATCAGCAAACTGATGGCACAAAACCCTAGGCGCCTTTCATGTATGCAATCTTTTCACCTCGGAATTGATGTTGTTCAACTGGTATGATTTAGATGCCTCCACAATGAATGTTTGTTGCTGTTAAAACTTAACAACCTACTGATTGAAAACCCCACAATTGACTGAACCTGTATGGCCTGCTTAAACTCCACATGTGCTAGCAAGTAATTGAAATTTTTTGTAGTTTGGACCCTCACACCTCAATGGAACTATGCAGCCTGCTACAAGTGACAGATCTGATCTGTATGGCCTGTATTGGATAGGTTCTCATGTGCCTAGCAATTTATGCAACCAATTCAGTTTCCCGCGTACCAATTGTACGAAATGCAATTTGCAATTATTGACCAATAAAACCCTTATTCTGATCTGCTAATGAATACTGGAATTTCCTAATTTATTCTTCTCCTGAATCCTATTGAATGCTCATATTATAATCCCTGATGTGAGATTATTCAATCAAGAGTCCTTGGGTGGTCTCTCACACCTACAAACTCTATCCTATTTGAGGGATTTCATCCTTAGAATAGCTTGATTCTCCAAAACAGCAAACCTTGTTGCTCAGCTCTCTCCATTTTGCAAAATAAACAATGAATAATGAAAAATGAATTCTTTTGGCTTTTTATTCTTCTCCCAATTTCCAACCCCAACTTTTGCAATTTGGCTTTTTGAAATAATATTAAAATGTTGCCCTTTTAATATAATTGACTTTTAATAAAATATCTTATAAAGTATCATTAAAAATAATAATACTTTATTAAAAGTCGCTTTATTCCCTTATAATGCTAAATTATAAAGTTATTTTAGTAAAAGTCACTTTATAACTTATAACGTTAAATTATAAAGTCACTTTAAGAATTAATATTATTAAAGTAATTTGACTTTAATGATTTAATTAAATTGTCAACTCTCAATAATAATCTGACAATAACCCCTAAGAGTGATTCAAGCACAGTTTCCAACTGCTAGCGTGGTAACCACTAATCCCAATATAACTTACTATAAATAGTAAGTATGAACAATGTGCTCCAAAACTGCCTTTGAAAGGCCCACCACTCAAAATACTGAGTCACTGAGTTGTGTATGTTGAACTGGATACCCAAGCCTGCTGAAGAACCTGAATACCCTCCAAAGGGTCCCTTAAATGTCTCATTAGCCTACGGGGACCAAAGTCATAGGCTAACCCTAACTCCTGGTCCACTGACTAGAGAGGGGACATTACACCCACTAAATTCAATTTTATCCAAAAACAAATCAGCAATAGATATAGAGATAAATGCCCAATTACTTTGATCAGATGCCTTGCATGTGTCCAGTTCAATGAGCATACAAAATCTATTTAAGGTGTTTACTGTTTAGTGAATAGCATACAAAATTTCCTGGGCTGTGTATGCAATCGAGAACTTCAATACTTCAACAAATCCATCCTGGGAATAGAAAATAATAACTTGTAAAATAGCTTAGAATGTATTGAAAATCATCTTAGAAGCTATTGCATTACATAATAATATGGGTCTATCACTCTATATCAAAGTATCATCCTTGGTAATAGGCATCATAATGAAGAAGATGTGATTTGATAATAACAGCCTCAAAATCTTTGCTATTATTGTCTTGTGTTTACAGCCTTGTAGGAAGTTAAGTACTAAGATGTACAAAATATTTGCATGCATCACATATGGTGTGACATGTATGCAGTTGCTTCTTTTTAGCTGCCATACGAAAGAATTTACCTTGTTCTCTCACTAAATCACATCCATAAATAGTCGATTGTGAAAAGAATTCATATTATGAACCGCACATTGAACTCACACCATCCAAGAACTTTGCCTCCAGTAAATATCTTCTTCAGGATGATGATTTTTGTTCAGTTGATCCTTCAATCACAGAACCTATCCAATTCATTCATCACTGTGAGTTGCTGGCCATCAGCCTGTTTTGATTGAGTAGCATATGTTGCCAAACTGAGTTTTATTCAAATCCCTAATTTTTGGTTTTACAAGCTTCCATTTTTATGGTGCACAAAAAGATAATATAGTGATAGGGCCTCCTTCCAATATTGCTTGATCATTTTGTAAATGTTTAATTCTTAAACCTTGTTTCATTGGGTATTTCACAAAAGCTTCTCAATGCAACACATGCTCCTTTTCCTATCTTCCTCCCTTTGAAGATGATATTACATAATTTGTGATCGTGATGCCTATAGTGCCATCACCTCTTTTCTATCTGCTATTTACAATTTCCTTTTTGCCTACAACAATATTCCAAAGTTTACTCACCACTAGTATTTTTTTTATCTTGAATTTCCAACCTAAAGTTTTACCAATATTCAGTCAGTCAAGAAGTATTGCATTTTGATTATCCCTGACACTATGTTAGCTTCCCTCCAACTTAATGGTAACACACTCCTTTTCTTATCCTCAAACCATATTGTTAATATTGCATGGAATCACACGCATGCTAGTGGTAGTTGTGGTACTATACTAAGAGTTAGGATAGATTACAGACGCACCTGTCCTAGTGTGTCAAGAATTAGAGACAAGATCCACGTACATGTATCAATAACTTCAAGGTAACTCCATTGCTTTTCAAAGTGCTGTAATATAAAACAGTCATATTGCAACATATAGATACAATATGTAATGCTTACATAATTTTTCATATTCTGACTCAGACTCGTGATTACCCAAAATGAATTTCCACATTAATAATCTACAAGATCAAGTTTGGCACCTAACATCATTTTGTGTACTCGATAGATTACAGGAGATGTTGCAAGTTTATGAATCTTCTATCTTTTGGGAGTGTCCCACTACTTGACACAAACATACATTTGCAAGTTGCCTTACTGACACTGCACACTACTGCTTGATTAACTTTCTCATAAATACATTACATACAATACTTCAGGCTTGCCTTTTCTTGTAACAATCAACACTTGAACAAAATACACGTCGAGTATTGCACAAGATACAAAATAGTCATTATTTCTAATAGTATGCCCATTCATAAATCATTATATATGCATGCAGCTACAACATTACCTCTCTAACACAAGATACTCAAAATCTAGAACATGATAAAAAGGTCCAACTAACTGTCAACAATTTTAGAAAAATATTACTAAAACAAACAAAAAAAATTGTGGCAAGGTTGCATACATATATCACTTTATATTCTTGAAGATAAAACAACATACAACATTGATTACCTTTCTAAAACAGGAGGTTCATATTCCATCTCCTTTGTAATGGGCGGATGAAGTGGTTCTGGGACCCATTCCTCACACAGTTGGTCAATTTCCTAAAATATAATTAAACCAAGTTGTTTAGTCTAGGGTATGTCAAAACAAATACAAAATTTCTATATCACTACCTTGAAGAGGTTCCAATCTCAGCATTTACTTCCCCCAATAATAGTATTCAGCTGAACCATGAAGATACCAATGCCTCAGAATTAATCACTAAAGTTTCTTTACTTCCTAGAAGAGGATTTTATTACTAGTGTTTGCAGATGACCAAATGTAGTTGATGAGACTATATAAAGAAAATAAAAACAAAGACAGTGTAGAATGCATAATAGATATTATACAATAATTAAAACCCAGAGATATAAAGAATGCAACTAGGATAAGAACCGGAAAGCAATAAAGATATAGATTATATTGGCAAGGTGAAATGAAATAAAATATTTGTCCAATTGTCACCAGTAAAAATTTGAGCAGGTCACTATCAAAAAACTAATTTTATTTAAGAGCCAACCCCAATACGTTAGGAACATAAAAATAAGGACATGTGAAATATACAGAATTAAATAAGTGTGCAATGCATACTAGATACTACATAGTAATAAACAATTCAAAGACATGAAAAAAATTAGGATAAGAACCAGCCAGCAATGAAAGATATAGATTAACTTCCCACCAAGCAGTTGCAATAGAAATACACAATATAGATTGTAAAGAAATTTTAGATCATGAATTGTAAGCCCCTTGCTACTCCAACAGTTCGAAATCCAAAATTGCTTGTAGATTCAAAATTAGATTTGCTGAATCATTTTGTGTACCAGCAATTATTTTTATTTACAATGAATACATTAAGTCAATTTGTGATAGAGACAAGGTAAATTCAACAAATTCTTAGAAAACATGTTCTTTGATACTTGAAGGGCACAACTTATCATGGATGAGATATGTTACAAGGCATTGTGGAGTCAAATTGGGCAGATGATGCTACTACTAGGAAGAGCACTTCAAGTTTTTGTTTCAGCTTCGACTTAAATATGATATCCTAGTCCAACAAGGAGCAGACAGTAGTAGCATAAGATCAGTCAAGGAATAGTATATAGCAGCCTCGTCTACTAGTTGTAAGGCTATTAGCTTCACGATTTAATAATAAAAATTACTGATTAAATGTTGGAGCCAACAATAGTGTACTGCAACAATCAGAATTGCATCAAGCTCTCTAAGAATCCAGAGTTTCATAGTCGCTCCAAGCATATAGACATATGATATCTGATCCTCAAAGATAGAGTTCATAAAGAAACAGTAGTTCTTTGTACATATCCTCAAATGGGAAAGTTGTAGATATTTTAACAAAGCCTCGAGCAAAAGAGAAGTTTGAAATATTGAGAGAAAGATTGGGTTTGATGGAGAACACCTTCCTCACAAAAAGGGAGTGTTAGCTTTTCAAGTGTGTTGCTTGGTTGTTGTTCTCATACAGCTGGGCACTAAAAGAAGCTTTAAGCTTTATTTTTTAGTTTAGTTTTTTAATTTTTAGCTTAACACTGGACATTTCTAGCTTTTCTGGCTTTTTGTATTTTTAGAGGGACTCTACATTCATAAAGATAAGTTGTTTTTGTCACTAGAACAAAGTGCTTCGTCTTTGTTTTATTTAGTTTTTTCTACTTTGGCTTCTGTAAAGTCAAAAAGATTTTCGTAGTCTATAAAAGAGATCTTGGTTGCATAACTCACAAGAAAAAAAAAAATGGAATATCAAAACCAGTGTTCGAGTGTAATTCAGTTTAAATTTAATAAACAACAGTTTTTAAAGTGTGTTGTGTTCATATTCTCAGTAGTTGTCATACTCAAGTCTATTGTTTTGATTGAAGTTTTTTTTGCAGTTTGAATTGTTTTTCTTAGTGCAGAATTTGCTTACCATGGTCTGAATTTTAATAATCAATGCCTAAAAAACATATCAAAAATCTTTCATGCCAATCTTAAGAATAGAATTTCAAAAGAAAACAATAATATTGCCAACCTTTGGTGTAAGAGGACGCTTTTCTGGCTGATAACTCTTCTGAAACAGTAAGAAACCAATCATTGCCACAAGTAAAACCTCCACAACTATGTGCCCTACAACATACCGAAAGATATAGAGTCACGCCCACATTCAAGTCCAAAGAAAAAAACAAATGTAGACGATACCCTTCAAACTCAAATATTTATTTTGAGCTTACAATCAACATGAACTCCAAAAAGTACTGCTCCAGCAAATGGAGTGTCAAGCGACCCAATCAAACGATCCTTCAAATCTGTTATATTGATTTGAAATCCACTCCCCATTTTAACACAAAGATCCAAACCCTGAGCCAGATCCCAAGCCTTTCACTTCTCAACCTGTTGTCAATAAACACTTAAATTTCTCATTTGCAAATCAAAGAGTAATGTTTCTTTTTTAATCACTAAGCATAGACTAATTGCTTATTTAGATTAAAATAAGTTTAGATGTTTATTCCAAACAACTAACAAGTTACTTTCTACATTGAAGTGCATATTTGTAAGAAAACCTTTTCGTTATTATTATTCCTGTGAAGTGCCTTGGGCAATTTCTTATTAAAACAATGGGTTAAGTGGTAGATGTAATAATAGTAACAAGTATTACTACTATGAGAAATTTCATGAATTGAACTAATGTGTTTATCTTTCTCTTTTACAGTAGAAAGTATATTAATTAATTATAACAAGTTTAAAGAAAGTGTATTGAGTATTCAATGGCCTAGCAAGTGCACACAATTTTTTTTCTAAAAATGAGTAACTTGAGTTCAAACTTGTGAATCATTGAAACCACACCTGCATAGTAAAATGCAGACAACAAGAGGAATCACAAACAGCAATGGATGTTGTCTAGACATGAGTTTTGTGCAAATCATAACTAGACAAAGGTCACAAGAAGGTTGCAAAGGCAAAAACAGGCACAAGAGGTAATAAAATCCTTGTCTAAAGTCGTGAGGTTGAGCCCTAGCCCTTTGTAACTGAGTTGTAGACAAAAAGAAGCATTTACTTCCAAAGAAGATCACAATTCAATACATGACACAGGGAATGTTGAAAAATAGGATAAAACTTATGGCTTCAACAACTTGCATCTCAAGTTGTTTTCCTTTGAACTCAGGCACTAAATATATAGGCATGAGAGAACACAAATCAACAATGGTTTCTAAAACCATTTAGGCATAAATCACAAAAATAAGAAACTTCCTCTTCCAACTTGAAAAGTTTTATCCTATTTTTCAAAAGGGAAAACGTCACAACAGTTGCAAGTAGGTCATAGGGTGTCACACAAAGAGCATAAAGCTCATACAATGTAGAGAACAAATCATGGCCAAAGGAAAAAAGGCGTGAAGATCTGCAAATTCAAAACCTACATTAAAGTTTGCAGGTCAAACCCTACAAAAGACTCATTTGATACATTTTGTAACTCTATTTCGCATAAAAAATAAAAATTTAAAGAGTTTTTTTTAAGTTGCCAAGTTTTTGCTGAGTCAAAAATGGGTACCTATCAAATCAAAGACAAGTCTAAGTATGCAAACTATTATAGGCATCATAGTAATAAGTATTGTCACTGATTAGAATTTTGCCATGAAATTCGGAATTTGTCGAATTTTTAAAAAACCAATAAAATTCGTCAAAATTCGTTCTAATTCGTTGAAATTCGTACGGCGTTGAATTTATTAAAAAAAAAAATCTTAAAAAGCATTTTCGTTTAGGGTTTCGATTGGATATTTTTATAAATACGTAGCCGCTCGTCTGTCATGTCCGGCGAAATTTCTCAGTCATTGAAGAACGCGATCTGGAACAGGAAACATTCAAAAGGTTTTCGCATAAGTTTAGAAGGTCTACAAGGTCAACTAAAAGGCGCATTCTGCAAATCGTGTTCCTTTGAAGCTCGTTTCCTCTATATTCTGCAAATCGCGTCAGAGTTTGAAGCCGCCGCCTCCAGTTTGCAAGTCGCGTTCCAGACCTTCTGAAGTCTTCACTCTTCTGCAAAAGCTTGAAGTCTTCTTCTGCAACTTGCAAATCGAGGTAGGCGATTTATTTATTTTTTGTTTCAGAACTCCATGATTTATTTTTTCACAAAAAATTTAGGGTTTTGTAGATTTTCATAATTTTATTTAATATTGTATTATTTATTTATGTTTGTTTTCTTAATTTTTATTTTATTAATATTAGATTTAATATTAGGGTTGATTATTTTATTAATATTAATTATTAGATATAATATTTATATAGTTTTTATTATTTTATTAATATTAGATTTAATACTGTGTTTATTCAGGTAGATTTAAATTAGATTTTTTAATATTGTATATATTTTATATATATTAAGTCTTTAATATTTAATAAAATGTGGAATATTAAATATTTTATTATTTTATTTGTATTAAATTTATATTTAATATATGGAAATTTAATATTATCTCAATTTTAGTATTCAGTTTTTAAAAATTACAATAAAAAGTTAATATATATTTATTTTATGTTGTTAGTTTTAATAATTAAAATTAAAATAAAAAATTACTATATTCTTTACAAAATTACAAGTGTACATGACAATTTTTTTTCAGTTATTTGTCTGCTCACCTACATGCTGCAGCTGTATGCAGTCATAGAATTTTATGTATGCAGTCATAGTTGAATGATGAATATTGTCTGGCATTTGCATTTATTCGATTACATCATTTTCATTTGTATTATAAAACTAAAATTCATATTTTGTCTTTTAAACATACAGATTGTTACTTTATGGCTCCCAAGAAATCAACTGCCGAGGCATGGAAATATGTCACTCGCAATGGTACAAGTCTCACATGCAACAAGTGTCACAAACCTTTTACTGGAGGTTTGACAAGGGCAATGGACCATTTACTTGGTATTTCAGGGGGTGCAGGAGGAGGTGTTGAAGCATGTCCAAACGTTACCCCAGAAATGAGAGCTGCTTTAGAGAAAGAACAGTCCTCTTCAATTGTAGGAAAGATGAAGAATGCACAAAAAAAGCAAAGAATAGAAGAGGAAATGGCTCAGTCTAGACCTACAGCATCTATCATGTCTTCCTCTTCCACCTTACCTAGGCATGTGGGTAAATCAAAAGAGACTGGAACCTTGAACAGCTTTTGGAAACCGGTAGAGAAACAACAGGTGGATGATGCATTAGCTGATTTGTTTTACTCAAGTGCGATTCCATTCAATGTTGCAAGGAATCCACATTTTCGTAATGCAATTCAGAAAGTTGCAGAGTTTGGCAAAGGGTACACACCCCCAACTTCAGAGGCTTTTAGGACAACTCTTTTGCAGAGGTCAAAAGATAGAGTGACTGAGAAATTAGTTGATGTCAAAGCCTCTTGGAATGAAACAGGTTGCACTATATTGAGTGATGGATGGTCAGATATATGTCAAAGGCCATTGATTAATGTTTTGGTGTCTTCTCCTGATGGTGTTGTGTTTTTGAAAGTGATTGACACCATGAACCACAAAAAAACTTCTGAGTATATTTTCCAAATATTAGAGGAAGCCATTCTTGAAGTAGGGGTGGAAAATGTGGTTCAAGTTGTAACTGATAGTGCAGCAAATTGTGTGGGAGCTGGGAAACTGATTACAGAGAAGTACCCAAGAATATATTGGAGCCCATGTGCAGCCCATTGTCTCGATTTGCTGCTTCATGACTTGGCTAAATTCCCATGGGTACATGAAGCTATTCATAGAGGGAGAGCAATTGCAAATTTCATACGGAATCATCGTCTCACATTGAGTCTTTATAGGCAGCATGCATCCAAGGAGTTGTTGAGGCCTTGTGAAACAAGATTTGCATCATTTTATATCACTTTGAAAAGAGTGGTTGAAGAAAAAGCAGCTTTGAGGGCTGTTATTTGTTCCAATCAGTGGGAAAATTCTGTGCTTTCAAAAGGTCCTAAGGGGAAGAACATAGAGCAAATTATTCTAAATAGCAATTTTTGGGAAAGTGCAGCAAAAGTTTTGATTATATGTGAACCAATTGTTGACGTGCTTCGTATGGTTGATGGTGACACTCCTTGCCTTGGCATGCTTTATGAAAGCATGGACCGTTGTAAGGAATCTATTCAAAAAGCACTAAACAATGTAGAAGCAGAATACATGGAGATATGGGAGACAGTTGATTGTAGATGGAAAATGATGCACACACCTTTACATGCAGCAGCTTGTTTTTTAGAGCCTAAGTTGTTTTCTATTAATAGAAAAGGTGATTCTGAAATTATGGGAGGGCTTTTTGAAGCCATTCAAAAGCATGCATCAAATGCAACAATTTCAGCACTAATCAGAGATCAATGTTGGGAATACAAGAAAGGAGAAGGGATGTTTGGAATGGCAGCAGCCAAATATGACTTGGCACGTATACCTGGATATAGATGGTGGTTGGACTATGGAGGACAAACTCTTGAGCTACAAGAGTTTGCTGTTCGCATTTTGAGTCAGGGAGCAAGTTCATCGGCTTGTGAGAGGAACTGGAGTTGCTTTGAACACATCCATTCCAAAAAAAGGAATAAATTGTTGTCTGGAAAGTTGGGAGATCTTGTCTATGTTCGCAGCAATTTAAAATTATTCATGAACAAAGCAGCAAAGAACTCTTCCTCACAAGAAATTTTTGAAGACATAGCAATGCCAGTTGCAGATGAGCCTGACTTTCTAGATGATGAATTGAGCAGTGATACAGATGATGATGATTTAGCATCTCAGCCAAGTGCTCTTGATGACTTGGAGCTTTTTTGAAGTTCTAAAGTCTTGGTTGTTATTGTACCTTTTTGACAAAAGAACATATTCGCAAACGTGATTTCACATGTTTCTTATGGTTTATATTTTATAAATGTGTCATCTTTTTGTAATGATTTCAAATCTATTTATCAATGTTAAACTATTTAAACAATTTTATGGATATATTACTTATATTTATTAAAAAAAAAAAAAAATTACATAAGGCGAATTTGATCCGAATTTTATACTTTTCAAATTTTTTCCTTGCCGAATTTCATCCGAATTTCATTGTTGCCGAATTCGAATCTTGTGACTTAGGGTAATAAGTAAGGGGATCACACAAAATAGTTAATGTTGTTATTATAAAAGCAGAAATCACCAAAAATGTGTGATTAATCACCATAGTTGACAATTTTTTCAAGGTGGTCAATGTTTATTGACCAATTTTTTCTGGTTTACACACATTAAAATTGTTAAAACCCCAAATTTATAGCTACTACATATTAGTACTGCATAGGGATAGATGATTGTAAAGTGAATTTTGTGAATGAATAAAATATGTGTTCCTTGTTATCAATATGAGTGTTTTTACATTTAATGATTGTCTCATTTACTGTTGCTTCAATTGATGTTATTCATGGTGAAAATATAGCATAAGGAGGTTAATGAATCATGTTATTCTAACTTGAGATGTTTATGTATACAGATAATGTTATGAACATATGACTATCGTGAGTTTATGTCAGTGGATGCAAGTATGTGAACCATTCCTCCAGGCGACGGGGAAATATCACTCAGGAGAGGAGCTTGGTTGTTTAACCGGTAAAGTGAACTATCTAGGCATACACACACGTCACTACAGATTGAATGAACTAAGTCAAATATGTTCGTTCTAGATAAGTCATTCGTAGCTCATACATTGGCATTAGGAGTCTTGTCTACTTCTTTACACTTTTGTGAGTGATGTTTATCTGTATATCTGTCCTATTGTATTACAATCATTATGGTGGTAACGTGAATGAATGTCAGTGAAGAGGGAGTGGACATATATACATATATATAGTATATACACGTATCCATATGTATATACATATTGATACAAGCTTATGATTGTGTTGTACCCCAAATTAAAAAATTTGCTACACTTAGGCATTTTGAAGAAATGAGTAAGAGTCTTGTCAAATTTGTCAAAAAAGGTCAAAATTGGGGTTTGCATGTCTTGCATGAGGGGCAAAAACTTGAGATTTTCAAAATATGATAATCTGGGTTTGCTCAGAGTGACCAAGTCTACAAAACCCAGATCTCAGTTTTTCATCCCTACTTTTTAGGAAAATTGCTATTTTTAGAAACTTTCCAAAATAGTAACTTTTTTGGGGTTTTTTTGGGTTCCTTTTGAAACAGATGTTGGCAAAATTTTATAAAAAAAGAAAGTTTGTCTGTTAGGTTCAAACTTATTTTCGTTGGTCAATAATACTTCTTCATCAAGCTAGTGCAATCAAAATCACAAAAGGATAAGTTTTAACCTAATGGGTCTATTCTACTTTTTCAAAAGCTCTTCAAGAGCTCCAAGACTAGTAATGGAGGTCAGCCAGCTGCCAGGTGTCAGATTCAAACATTCAAGCACTGAACAGAAGATGAAAATTATGGACATGCACGTAGAAAGAGGAATGGAGAATGGTAGTTGAAGAATCTTGAAAACTGAGGAAAAATGGTCAAGTCTAGAGACTCCAGGCGCCCCAACTTAGTCTAGGCGACCAAACACTCATGCCTTAGAAAAAATTTCATCTCCAACGAGCAAGGCAAAGGCAAGCATGTGGAACGAAGGAGAAAGGTAAAAAATTGCAGAATAAAACTAAGTCTAGAAGCCATGGGCGCCCTAGAGGGAGATAGGCGCCCAGATTTTCAAGGATCAAATTATGAAATTAGGGTTTGTGCTCCCAAGCAATGTTGTTCAGAATCTCCTCAGCTCCGTAGTGAGTCCAGCAGTGTAGTTATCGGATCAACCAATCACTTTGAATTCGAGATCAAACACAGAAGTTTCATCTAAGTGGCATAATGCAAACAAGGAAAATCAAGCAAAAAATAATCTAAGTCTGGGAACTTTGGGCGCCCTAGGTGTCCAGGGGCACCCATCCTTTTGGAAGCCTAAATCTAGCCAATAGGGTTTGCAGATGTGTTCAATCTTTTCAGAATCTCGTCAACTTCGTAGTGGATACCTCTGTCGGAACAACAGACTTTGCAATCACCAACAAATCCAAATTGAACAGAAGACACAGAATGAAGGATTAACTTTGAAAGTTGAAAATTAGGCGAAAATGGCTAAGTATGGTGGAGATGGGTGCCCCTGATGTAGAAGGGTACCCAAGCTTTTGAGCCTTGAGATTCAACTTTTAGGAGTCAGCGCTTTCAGAAGACCCCTCTCAGAATCTTCTCAGCTTCGCAACGAGTCCATCCATCAGTCCATCAAACGTTTGGATCATCCGAAATGGCAAGATCTTCTGAAGGTGAGGAGATGAGCTTGAAATCTGGAAAACATGAAAAATGTCTAAGTCTGGTGAACATGGGCGCCCCAAAAGGAGAAAGGCGCCCAAGATTTTGAGGCCTTAGATGACAGTGTTTGCAGTTGCAGTCTCCAAGATCACCTTGTCAAATTCAGCCAAGCTATCCAACAGAACAGTCAGCCAATCAATCAGATTAGTCTAGCTCCTAGAATCACAAAATCGTCAAAAGATCAAGGGAAGCAAGCAAGAACTTCAAAACCATAAAATGCTAAGTCTGGTAGAGATGGGCGCCCCAGAGATAGATAGGTGCCCATGATTTTGAGGGTCCAAATGATGTCTTTCTCAGAAGCTGCCTCAAGAACAACCTCGCCAGATTCGATCAAGCTCCGTAATGGATCATTCAGCCTGTCTGTAGGATTGATCTGGAGGCCAGAAATCAAAATCATTTGAAGACGAGAAAACAAGCAAGAAATTGGAAAATATGAAAAATGACTAACTCTAGAGGAGTTGAGCGCCCTAGCTAGCCAGGGGCGCCCAAGCATTTGAAGGCTCATAATCAATTTTTAGGGTTTGGCATCTCTAGAACAATCATCTTGGATTTAGTCAAACTACGCAGGAACAACCAGCGGATCATTGGACCTCGAGCTCTCGAGTTGTAGATTCATCGTGAAGGAAAGTGATAAGAGTTGAAGTACAGAAAAAGACTAACACTGGTGATCGTGGGCACCCCAGGTAGCCAGGGGCGCCCAACTTTTTGAGGGTTCAAATGAAGTTTTTATCCAAAGATGTCTCCAACATAAGCTTCTCAAAATTAATCAAGCTCTGTGATGGATCACTCTGTCAATTTACAGGATTTTCCAAGCATCTAGAAATCGAAGATCAAACAGAGGTTAAAATCAAGCAAAAAGTTGAAAATGTTGAAAATTTGGCTAAGTCTACCAAGCAAAGCTGATCTGTGCTCCTAAATTTTTAACTCGTTTCAAAATTTAGGTAACCAATCAAAATTTTCTTAAAACTTGAGATTTTTCTTCTCTAAGGCACGTATTACGAGGTGCAAAGAGTGGCAAATCTCTGTTTTAGGTTGATTAACCTTTGGGCTACTCTTTTTCCCCCTTACGTTTCCGTTTTCGTCGATTTCTGAGTTGTTTTTGGTGTCTTTTTCATCAATTTCGGGTTTTCAGAGCAACTCAGCAAATAGGGAAATTTAGACTCCAAGGCAAAATTGCTAAAATGTCTCAAAAACCCGATTTTGCTTTAATGACTTGAAAAGTCCGAATTTTTCATAAGTATTCATTTTTGTCAAAATGAAAATTGCTTTTTGGTCTGAAAAGTGCGAATTGGTTTAAAGTGAAATTGTTATTTGACTTCAAAAACCCGATTTTGTTAAAAAAGCATGTAAAGCTTCAAAAAAAAGCCCGATTTATGTCTTTGATGTCATTTTTCATTGCAAAAGCTTCTGAAAAGTCCGATTCTTCTCAAATTCGAGCTGGTTGAATTCTTCTTCGCATTTATTTCCCCATTTCATGGAGATTTTGTCGACTATAATGCTCGAAATTCGGATATTTACCAGTAAATAACCATCGTCCTCTTTACTTCTGCACGCGTCTAGGGTTTTCTCTCTAAAATTTGTCATATACAACTCACTTCAGGTATGATTCGCATTTATCTCTCTTTCTTTCAATGTTTTACTGTCATTTATATGTGTTTTATTTTATTATCAATGTTATTGTCTTCTACATTCCACGTTTTAGATTTTTATGTCTGTTACAAAACACGTTTTTTATTTTCTACGCATTTTTCTTCTTTTTTACTGCCTTTACCAATGCTTATTTATGTATATTTGTTGGTATTTTTGTTAGCTTCATAAAAACGCGTTTTTCTTACTGGTTTTCATTATCTTAAATGCGTTTTTCTTTGTCTGAAAAGTCCGCCTTCATAAAAACGCGTTTTTTATAATACATGTTCGTATCATATCTCTTTCATTTCTCTTCTTCCCATTTACTATTTCATTTGCCCTCATATATCCTCCACATTTCCGCCTTAAATCTCATGCATAACATATATTCCATCTCAAATTCGCCTTATTTTATTAAAACGTGTTTTTCATTATTTTGCTGTTTCAGCAATAATGTTTCAAGTTTATTCCATTGTCATATGTCCTTCATCTCATACGCCCTCTCCTTCATTTCACTGAAATTTTACCTTCCATCTCATTTCACATACCTCCATATTTCATACATAACGCATTTTCCATTTAAAAAAAATGCTTCATATGATGAAAACGCATTTTTTCCATTTCACCATCCATTTCCAGCAATAAACTTTCATATACCATGCTCATTTCTTTCACTTCATTTCGCCACTTCAAATATCCATCATCATTTTTCACAAAATAAATAATTTACTTTGTCTCTCATTACGGATTTTTAGCTCAAAAATACAATTTCGGGATTTGCAATTGAAATAACAATTTTCAAAATTGCAAAAAGCAAAAATTGTTAAACTTCTGAAAAATCCCGATTGCCTTTGTGAAAATTGTCAAAGCTCTTCAAAATCCCGAAATTGCAAAAAGCAGAAATTGCTTAAGAGTCAAAAAGTTCCGAAATTGTTGAAGTCACTCAAAAACCCGAATTGCCTTAAAAAGCACAAAAGTTGACCTTTTTGGACGAAATTCCAAATCCAAGCTAAAAGATTTCTTTGTCTTGCTGTTTCAAGAAGAGACATGCTGTTTTTGACTGCCACCATTCCATTTTAATTCCCAAATCATCTTCATTCGCCTTCCATCTTTCTTCCAAAGTCCATTTCATTGTTCTAGGGTTTGAGTTCCGCCATGTCCACTCACGTTGATGCTGATGATGTTCTGACCTTATGGGGTTTTCACCGCAGTTTTGCAGATTCCTGTTCAATGACGGATGAACCAACTTCTCCAGCAGGCAAAAAGATGAAGTATAAATTCGACAAATATCAGAATGAGATTTCTCCATCTCACGTCATTTCAAATATCGACGAGATCAAAGATACAGAAATAGGGCATATTGATATGTCCGAATTTCTTGAAAGAGCTGAAAAATCTACGTCTTCTGATATGCAAAAGTTGCTGAGAAGTCATATTCATCTGGTGGCTTCTTTTCCTGTTGCTGCCCTTGAACCAGAATTCGTCCTTGCATGTGCAGCGCGCTTTGATAGACAATCCAGAACAATCAAGGATGATGATGGCAACGTAGTTATCAGACTTGATGCTGAAACAATCAATAGAGTTTTCAGAGTACCTGATGCAACTACTTATTCAGAGATTTCATTGAAGAGTGCTCACAGACATTTTGAGCAGAAAAAGAGTGATTGTATTAAACACATCAACTCTAAATGGCTTCTTAAATCACGACCTTGTGTGACCCGTATGCCCAAGTTGTACCGGTCTGATTTTATAGAAGAAATTAACGACATGATCACTCTTCTGAGCAGAATTGCAGGGTTGAAAGTTTCTAATATGTTTGAAAACTAGATGTATAAGTTCATGGTTGTCATTAGAAAAGCACATCATCCAATTTTCTGGGGAGAAATAATCAGTGACTGTTTGTGCGAACAGCTTGCACAGGTTCCTACCACTCTAACCTTCTATATGAATTCATATTTGGTTTACATAGCGGCTTCCCTGAGACATTTTCCGGGCTTATCTCCTGAAGGTGACAGATCATTGGTGCCTGTATGGAAATATTATGACTAGCTGACTTTTATTCCAAGTCGAGCACATTATAGAAGGGTTCAAGATGCCTTCTTTGGTTATTTTATGTGTTTGTTTGACAAAGAGTTGGTAAATAACAGGGTATCAGATGCAGCTTGGAATAAGGTAAATCAATATGGCTGCTTGTTTCTTCAATTTCCAACATTCACCTATATGAGGGTTGGCTGCTTTGAAGACCAACCTTATATGCTCCCAAGATATCCGACTGATAAGATCATTCTGATGGAGCTGGGAAGGCAATTGATGGCAGTTCATTCACGTCAAGCTTCACAACACAAATCTGGAATTGGTATTTCTTCACATAATCCATTAATAATTGGCAGGTATTCTTTGACAACCTCTTCAAGAGCCAAAGCAATGGAAACTGAACTTCAGGAGATAACATTGAAAAGATTCCAAGCTAGAGTGGATTTTGATTACAGGAGGATGAAGGATAAAATAAAAAGAGCCTCCTTTACTCATGTTCACCGCATTGAAGACATTTGGGCAGATCTCCGTACAGAAAAGGACATATATAAAATGGATTATTGTAGGCTAACTTTGGAGCAAATTATTGACCTAAATCTGACTTTAATTCCAGAGGGAGTAATTGATGATAAGCAGATTTTGGATCCTGAGTACGAAGAACAAGGAGTTGCTAATGCTCCCATTCCTGCAATTCAATGGTCTCAAAAGGAATCCGTCTCTATCTTTGATAGATTTCAATCAGTCTTGGCGAACACCAACTCTTGGCTCAAAAGCATAGGTGTTAAGACTATCAAAATCAAAGTTAGAGCTGAAGATGACCCAGCTGGTCCTAGAGGATTAAAATCAGAAATTAGAGAACAATCTAAGGAAGGAGCTTCCTCTTCAAGTACCAGAATCAAGCTGAAAGTAAGCAGAGCTCCAGAACAACCATTGGATAGAGAAACACTAAAGGGTAAGGAAGTCAATGAAATGCAGATTCAGATATTAGATCAGCAAGAAGAAGACGAGGTTCATGAGACCTCTACTATCCTAAGTGAGATAACTCCTCACATTGAGGCTCCAATACCAGAATCAGCTATATCCCCTATGTCTCCTATCGACAGTGATGTTGATTCCTTTTCTACCGTTTTTGTTCCTTCTATTCCACCACAAGAGACTTGTCATCAACCTTCATCTGTAACAAATACTCCCATGATGAACTTGCCTAGTAACTTCAAGAGTATTTTTGATATCAATCCAATCTTTTCAGCCATGTCAGAAACAACTCTTCCAGAAATTGATACCTCTGTAACGAGCTTTGATTGTTTCATGGCCAATCCTAGTTGTAATTTGTCTTCTGAGCAAAACATTGTTGCTGTACAAACTGAGGCACCTTCAAGAATTTCTGTTGTATCACAAACTCAGGCTATTTCTACAGAGACCGCAGTTGCCATTTCAGATGTGACAACCTTGGATCTTCCTCCATGGTTAAATTCAATTGCTCCCAAAAGAAAGAAACAGGCAGTGTCTCCTGATATTTTTGATTTCCGAAAATTGAAGAAATCGAAACCAGTGATTGCAAAGAAAGCTAAAACAGTCTCACAGGTTTTTGTTGACAGCAACAGGATGAAATATGCTGAAATTGCAGAACCTCTGGTTGATAAACCACATGAGGAGATGCAGGTATCTGATTACAGATTCACAAGAGTCGAATTGGGCAAGCAGACTCATGCTAATATGATGCAAGATGCTCAGAGTTCAGTGACAATTCTGACACAAAGTTATAACGAACTCTTAGCTAAAAAGGAAAAGCTCAAAGAAGACAATGCTCAGCTGGTTTCAGTCATTCAAAGGATTACAGGATCATCAGAGGCAGTTGATTCTCTATCTACAACTCTTCCAAATGAATCAGTTAGACAATTAGAAAGAATTGCGCAAAAGGCCAAGGCAATTGATTCATGGATAACTCAGCTAATTGAGCAAAGTATTCCAATGATTGAGAAGACGTTGCAAGTTCTCAAGAATGTCAGGATAGCAAAGATAAAGTTGAATCAGACTTTAGAAGCCTTCAAGCAAAGTTTGAAAACGCTTGAAAAAGATTTAAAAATCTGGAATGAAATAAATCAAGTTGACTTACTAATCCTATGTAGCAACTCGATCTTGCCAAATAGAGAGAAGTACATAGAATTTGAGGAACTTATGACAAATAGATCATTGGTCATTCAAGATCTTATCAAAGATATCCAGGCCACTTTAGAAATGAATGATGAAGTTCAGCAGGATATTCTTTCAAGTTTTGAAAAGATCTCATGTACAGTTTTGAATCAAGAAGATGAGTTACTTGAAGCTGATTCAGTTACTTCAGATATGGCAGCCAATCTTCGTCAACAAATGGAATCAGAGCAATTTTCTATGGATTCGATTCAAAAGCTAATCAATCATCAAACAATCCTTGAGAAGATGCAAAATACTTATGAAGAGCATAGATTGGCAACTATCAAATACTTTGATATAATTTTGAAGACAGTTGCAGTGGCCAAGAACACATTGGGTCCAGATCCGAATGAGTTGAAGACCATCATCAGCAAATTCTTATCTTTCAAAGATAGGAATGAAACAAATTAAGTTTTAGATTGTTTTATGTAATTTTACTTTCGACAATATATATGTAAAAACAAATTTTGTAATTGCAAGTGTTCTTTCCTTGCAATTTTTGAAAATGTAATTACATGTAAAATCTTACAAGACAAATCACAATTTGGATTGTAATTTTGAATAAGTCAATCGCAATTAGTTATCGGTTGAGAGATTTTCTCAAGTTTGTTGAGATCCTCCCACCTTTTTCTCCAGACCTTCCTCCTATAAATACTTGAGGGGTCTATTGTAATCTTTATCTTTTTAGCAAGCAAGAAAACTCTGCAGAATTTTGTACTCATAAAGTCTTTGAGCTTTATAGTGGAATATTGTGAATTTTCAAGTAATATCAAGAAGCTGGAATTTCAGACTTTGAGCTGAATTCTTGTTTTGCATCCTAAATGTTCTTATGTCATTTTGGATCATTATTATTTTGTGATTACTTGAAAATTGTTGAAGATTGCTGAAGAGAGATTCAATTTAAATATCTGCAGACTTTGAGCTGTAAATGTAAGAATTGAATTCATAGTTAGTGTTAGAAATAGAGAAGAATTATAAGTCTTTGTGCTCATAGTATTTCTCATCTAGGATAGTAAATAGATACTTCATAGTCACAGATTTTACGCTGTTTTATGTTGTATATTTCCATAAAGTAATCGTTCTGAAAAAGGTTGATAGGATTTCATTCTTCAAGACTTTGTGCTTATCGAATTGTTTTCCCGTCCCGGAGGAAATAACGGAAGTCTTTGTGCTTTCAGGAAACTTTATTTCCTTTCTCTTTATTTCACTACACAACTGTTGTAATAAGTTTTAGTAACATTTACTGTTTCTTTTCTATGAAGAGAGAAGAACATAATCTTTCCTGAAACAAGAGGAACGATTGTTGTCCTACCCATATCAATTTTATTTTGTTTAAAGGGGGAGCCTTCCCTAAATTAGGAGAGTTCAAACTCACGTGCTGTGGTTGAAATCTCAATTTTGTACGCTTTCACGAGAATACAAAATTTCCAACCAACACAGTCCAAAAGAGGCACCCAAGAATTCATGCTTTAGTCAAATTTTCAAGTTTCACCCTCCAAAATTTTGAACAGTGTTTACGTTCGATGAACCTACTCAAGATAAGTCCCAAAGGATTTAAAGCAAAAAGAAAGTAGATTCTCTCAAACCTCATCTTATTTAAAGAGAGTTTTTGCCTTTCATTATTCATTATTGTAGGCTGGCATCCAGAGCAAGAAGATTTTCCCTTTCTTCTCAACAAAGATTTGAAGACCCAAACGACATGGCACCGGTGTTCAGCTGCATGGTTTAATCCCGGTGAGCAAAGAGGAATCTTTTCATGATTAAATTCTGGGCGTTTGGCACTTTCAAAGCCGCTGCATTTTCGATTTTTTTATCACGCAGGATACTCTTTTCATCCTCTTCAACTTTGAGAAAATTTTCCCTCTTCTAAAGCCGCTTTGGCCGCACCGGTTTTGACATCTAGGTTTCTTAAAATGGATTTCTAAAACAGAATCCGGCTTTTCCAGTGTTTTCCAGAAGCGGAATAAACATTCGTACAAGCACTCTCCGCTTAAAATCAAAAAGCAAATCAAGCACCCAGCAAAAGGTGGAGCTGAGGGTTTCAAAGACGACTTTCTTGATTCTTTAAAACTTTTGCTTCATTCTCCGAGAACAATTTCTTATCCCTATTGCTTTGAAGAACTGATAGAAGAGAGGGAGGGTAGTAAATGTAATAGTTGGCATTTTCCTGTTTTCATGCTTTCTTAGGTGTTAGATGTTATCTTCTTTAGTTTTAGAAATAAAGCTTGCTTGTTGAGCAAGTCTTAGTTGTAAAAGCAAGGAGATTTTAGGGTTCCCTACTCCTCTGCTTGTCTATAAATAAGAGTGTTTGCTCATTGTTTTTCTTAACAATTATTGTGATAGCAAATTGCGAGCCTGTAATGCAGCAAGTTGTTATTCAGTGTCAGGTCACTTTGTGTAAGAGCAAGTTTGCAAGCCTCTTTAGCTGCCAGTTCTTGTTCAGTGCATGTGTCTTGTGTAATCTCTTCTTCCTAAAGTTTGAGAATATAAAATCTTGTGCCTACTTTGCTGCCCTGATATAAAGTCTCAAATTTCCGTTTATTGTGTTATGCTTATATGATCTTTATTTCAGCTTGCATTGAAAGTAGATGTGTGCTGGAAAAGAGTTTATTTAAGTATTTTGTTAGAAAATCCTTCCTTGTCCATTTCTAACTCTCTTGCTCTATGTTTACTTGAGAAGTTAGAAACGTCATTAGAGTAGGCTTAGTCGTAGTTGAAATTCCAAAACAAAAAATCTCAGCTATGGCATTTGAGTTTTATAACCTTGTGCTCTTAGCTAAACCAAAAAGATAGGCAAATTAGTTTTATTTTACTTTCTTTTGAGCAACATCAGCAAAGAGGGAGCTTCCCTCCTAATTTGAAGAGTAGGTTACTGCACATATGTCTATTTCCAATCCGCATTCCAGAGGTGCAAATTGAAACGCCAACAAATTGGCAGATGGATATGCTCATACGGATGTATCAATATGGTATACCTACACATACGTGTACATTGAGGTATATACAAGTATATACATGCATATACGCACACAACCTATTATATGTGGATATTAATAATATTATATTATTATTGCCTGACAATTTACATATATATCTATACATATTGGATATACTGACTGGCTTACGATATTATATGTAATTTTCACACACACACATATATATAAGTAAATATACATATTATATGTTATACACACACACACACACACAGATATATATATATATTACGGTAAAATAATATATATATATATATAAATTACATGGAGTAATTAAAATATAAATATTATTTATTACTTTAATATAAATATATATAATATATAATATGTATATTTAATATTTAATTTCATAATGGAAATCAAAGCATTTTCCACATTGAATTAATATTAAACTCCAAATATAGGAATCGGGTTAAATATTACCCAGCCGATTATTGATCATCAAATACGGAAATTAAATGAATTGAACATTGCCTTTGAACTTTGGGAAATATACGTCAATCTCCAATATAGAGGAAGTCGAAATATTTCACAAACTATATTGTGAACTTTTGAATTAAATGAAATTCAATGGCTGAGAAAATATGCGTGCCTGTAGAAGTGCGGGGCAATGACCAAGCCGCAAGAAATATGAGATGCAGCGTGTATGCTTTTGTCGATGGAGCCATATTTATAGGCTATGTGGACTGCAAATAACATTGGACTTTTTCACTATGCATTTCTACCCGCCAGATTTTTGCATTGGCACCATATCTGGAAGAAAGCCTATAGGTGTCAATTCTCCATATTTAACCATGTGCAAGTATGAAATGGTCTCCATTTTGCTGTCAAATAATGGAGGTCGACTCACCTCTTGGAAGCTGACTATGAGATTAGAAACCCGCCACTTATTAAGTTGAACAATTCAAATTACAGTTCTGGCAGTTTACATGCCTCTAGAAGTGGAATTCGATGGGGTTGAGGCTCTATAAATAGCCGCCCAATTCCTCATTCTTTACTTGTTTTCTGGAGAATTTATCCTTGAGAACTCATTTTCTATATAGCATCATTCTATTTTTCTGAGAGACATATATTCCCAAGAGTTGAGTTTAGTTGAAATTACCAGCCTTCAATATCGATTCACCTGAGTATTATACTTTTGTTCAACTGTAACCAATATCAATCTAATTATTCATATCTAAGTACTTCTTTCTAAGTGAGAAGGATAGTAATTTGTGAGTTAATTCTGAGTGAGAA
>VDFB02350478.1:0-14579 GCA_007258455.2 Sequoia sempervirens
TTAGTATGACAGTCAGTGATGTTAATTTCATAAATGACTCACGTTAAAGAAAACTAGTTTAGAAATGATGGCGAGTGCTTTCAAAATGCAATACTGTCCATACCCATCCTATATGGTATTTAAAACATTTTCCTGCATTTTTATGCTAATTATTCTAATGGGGTAATGGCCAGTCCTCAGATGTCCCTGAGGGAGCTCAGCTCCCTAGGGAGTCCACAGCTCCCTTTAGAGAGTCTAAAAGGAGTCCGCAGCTCCCTTAATCTCTTAAGGGAGCTGCAGAGTCCACAGCTCCCTTTAGAAAGTCTAAAAGGAGTCCGCAGCTCCCTTAATCTCTTAAGGGAGCTGCAGAGTCCACAACTCCCTTTAGAGAGTCTAAAGGGAGTCCGCAGCTCCCTTACTCTCTTAAGGGAGTCGCTCCGCAGCTCCCTTACTCTCTTAAGAGAGCTGCAGACTCCCCAAGGGAAGCCACTAAAGGGAGTCAGCAGCTCCCTTAAGAGACTCCCTTTAGACTCTCTTAAGGGAGCTGTGGACTCCCCAAAGGAAGCCACAACCTCCTATCAAATGGAGCCGCCCCCTCTATTTTCATTACTTTACAATTTTTGTTTTTATAAAATATTCAGATCTGAAAACATTTCAAAATGAATGCAAAGGGGTTGCAACAAATTTAAATAATAAACAGGTTGCAGAAGTATCACCAGTATCACAACAACAACAACAACAACAAAAATTGTTTAAACCTGTAATTTAAAATCAATATTTTAAAGACACAAACCTCTGTCAAGAATAAAATAATGGGCATATATATACTTATATGTTTACGCTCAGAAAATATGAATTTGTAATCTCTGTAATAAAATGTTGAAAAATTAAGAATGTGGGTCAGATTTCAAAAGCAAAACAAGTTCCTGTCATCCCCCCCGGCCCCCTCCTTTTTCTGAAAAATTAAGAATGTGGGTCAGATTTCAAAAACAAAACAAGTTCCTGGCATCCGGCCTCCCGCGCCCCCACCCCACTTTTTCTTTTGTTAAAACAAACAGAAGAAAGATAGTTTCAACAAAAGCATGAAACACAACACAATCCCTGTCATCCCTTTTCTATTTTCTTAAAACAAGAAAAGCAAAGACAGTTTCAAAGGAAGTAGGATCATAGAAATACAAGCAACTGTCTTACCTGGACGTGCAATAGCAGGAATAACCCCGGGAAGTCCAGCTCCACTCCCTACATCAACCACCTTGTACTTGGGTTTTCAATTGCAGAGCAGTGTTTGCTATATGCATTCTCCGTGATTGGGGTAGCATAGACAAAAATGACCCATTCTATCCAAATCTGGACGCTTTCCCTGCTATCTTCCTTCCACTTTGTGTGTCCTCTCCTCACAAAACTAGTGGCCATCCATTCACTACTCTCCAACAGTCATTTCCTTTCACATTTATTTCCCTGAACATGTTAACTAACAGTCAGACTTATTGGTGCCCCATTAAAACTTTGCCATTAATTTTCTTCCGCAGAAAGCCGGTCTTTTAACACTCATTAAGTATACTGCTTGTTGTATAAGATTTGTTGTCAGGCAACAATCAAATATTTTATCGTGCCCCAGTCTACACGCCACTCCCCATTTAATTTACTATACTAGTTAATAAATGATGCATGTTCGAGTTGGTTTGTTATTTGATCCATGTACTCATACCGTCTAAAAATATATATATCCTTTTTGAAATAAGGTAATTTAATTTATTTACAATCCAATACAAATATCTTGATAGTATACATTATGTCTAATAATTATTATCATATAAACTTCAATTTTTCTATTTATTAGTAATATTAATATTACTTCTTTTAATCTTATCTTAAATACTAAATTTTACTCTTATTATTATTGGTAATAGTATTATTTGCTATTATTAATTTAGCAGTGTTTAATATTAATATTGTAAATTATAATATTAATATTTCATCAATCTTTTTTTATCTCCTTTCTATTATTGTTATCAAGTGTACACCCGCACGTTAGAAATAATGGCATAGTGATGTTTAGTCACTAAAACATTTTGCATAAGAAACTTAAACTCTAAACTTTTTATTTCTTTATAACATTTCATATGACTCGGGGTTTAAAACATACTCTAAGTATTCTTTAAATAATTTATAATGATTACCATCAATTAGGGGAGAGGGGCCCATAGTAGGGCAGCCTACTTCTTGGAGTTTGAATTTCATAACATATGATTTCAAAAATGTCTAAATTTTGTACAACACTTTTACTTGCCAACTCATTTGCCTAAAAAAATTATTTTTAGGGTCACATCATCAAATATGATGCCACATCAGCATGTTTTTTATAAAATTACATAGGGGCCCATAGTAGGGCACTAGGTACCTTGAACATGTTTGGTTGATGTGGCATCACATGATTTTTTGGAAAAAAGTGTTTTACAAGTGGATATTAAATGCTCTACTCTGGGACTCATATATATCTACTTTTATCCCTACTAGTGGTCCTTGCCCTACTATGGGCCCCTCTCCCCTATATCATTGTAAATTTAGCTCTCTTTTTTAACATTACAATTAAATAACAATCATTAAATCACTAATATAAATATATAACCATATAGTTTACTTTGAATATGGCATGCCCATTCATAGGTGGGGCCTCACATATAATAAAAAGAAAATTAGATTAGGAAATCCTTGAAGGAGATCAAAAACCCAACATGTAATACTAGGAGCATTTAGATTATCAAAGATAACAAAATTTGCTTGAAAGAAATCATACTTTATGATTGATTAGTGATATAATAATTTGTAACTATTAATTTATGTGCTTCAAATGATAAAAGAAAATAGGGTAGGAAAGTTGTTATTTTGTTCAAGTAGAATTCTCAATTTAGAAGGTTTATTGTGTACTATATGGTAAGATTATATTTGATATTGTAAGATTGAAATTGTACTAGCTAATATATTAGTCTTATATTCTATAGCTCTATAATTTTATATGATAGTATTGCACCCATGATTTCATCTATGAATATATATGCACCACACATGTTTCCTACACTAGGCTCTTCAATGATAAATTACTTGTAATAAATCATTTTTATAAAAATAATGAGACACTAATAAGTTCCTTTGATATTTTTTTAAGAGTGAAGTGTGAAAATTTATTATCTCTTAATTATGAAAGAAAGCTAGATACAACTAAATAACTTTCTCATTAATATTGTGAGGAGATAAAAGATAAAATCACATAGATGTAAATATTTATAAAATTTTACATAAATATGTAATATAGGAAACACAATTAGAAGGGACATAACATAGTAGACACTTTGGAAAAAAACCTTTCAAGATAAAATCTAAAAGAATGATCACTTGATGTGTTATCACAATCTCCATGGTTACAATACATGATAGAACAAATGATCCTCTATCCCAATCACCAATTATGTGTAGATAAATTTTGGCACCATTATTTCTAATGAAATACAAGTTTGTTTTATCTCCATCTTAAGCATCAATTAAGTAGATAAATCCAAAAACCATAGTTTACCAAAACCATGTGTAAATACCATGAGAAAACATGGCACCTATATAATAGGGAATAAATTACAATGCTCATTTCATAATAACTCAACATCCTCAATAAGGGGTTGGGGCCCTAGCTTGGTTGGCTAAATCTTTCCTGTTGCAGGAGGTTGGTCATGAAGTCTAGTCTCCCATACCGGAGGGCGTGTCGCGCCAGCGCTGCCGGTCACGTTAAAAATTTTACCAGGCGCACTACAGTTTATAGGGGGTTGTGCTACCTGATTCTTGTAAGTTACCATATCATTTTACACTTATGCAAATTGAGCACTTCATTTTAGACTTATCCCTCTTTTATAAAGATGATCTTACATGCTTTAACTTATGTGTCATAAGTTGGTCAAAATTCACCCATGACTTTCCTAGTCCATTTTATAACTCCCTATTACATGCTCTTATGCATAAGATAATATCTTGCATACCTTACAATGCAATATATGTTCTTAAACATATCATGTGACATTGAATGATTCTTACAAACACATGAAAAATATGTCATGCCCAATTTTTTTTACCAAAACACAATTAAGGACAAAACACAAATTTTAAATTTTAATCACATACACTTGTCCAACTCACAAAGTTTGATTCCAATGCACTTCATGAAAGCATAACAAATTTTGAACAATAAATTTTAGTGTCATTAGTTCGATTAGTAAATTGTTTGATGATCATGGCTAGATTTTAAAAGAAGATATTGAATCACAACATCGAGATAGACTATTTTTCTTAGAAAATATAATCAATAATAATTACGAAGTAGTTGTGGGAGGATAGGACATAAGGGCCAGACCTATGCCTTGGGGGCTCATCACTTGATGGCCTTGCTTATGTAATGTGCAGAGGCTTCGTAGTTTGATAACTAGGACTTCAACCATCACACACTTGGTTGGATGACAATAGGGTATAACCACTAGGTTCAAATGATGTCTATACATCATTTTTAGTCATAATCCACCAACAATGATCCACACTATAATAAGATATATCATATTTTTGAGATACAAACTATTACCCAGTCCACACATAGGATTATCATTATCAAATAAGGACTAACTAGGTCATCACACACTAGACCATCTTACAACGTGTATAACCATTACCCTTATAAACACCTTTGACTCTCTAGGATTCAAAATATTAATGATCCCAAGAGCTAACATTCTAACCTTAAATCCAAAATAGTACTAAAAGTTATTATCTAAGTAAACATTAGTCTCTTATAGGTGGTAAAATCCTCCTTAAAAAAAAATCATAAACATAATTTATTCTATACTCCAATTCATAACTCATGAACTTAAACATCATTTGTTTTAAAAAAAGGGTCATAGTCAACTATTGACAAGACACTTCTAAATTTGTTACATAAGAACAATTATTGTATTTCCTATAGCTACCTAATAGGATCTAAGATATTATTTTTTTAATTTTGTTTTAAAAAGGCCATAGTCAACTCTCACCTTTGCATCTCATTCTGAACAATCTTCTTTTTTGATTAGGTTCCTTTCCTTTGTTCATCAAGACTCTTCTTGAAACAAGTGTTTCTCTACTCTCTGCCTCTTCTGAGTGTGAAGACTTAGCATCTTCCTCATTCACATTCACTACCCTTGCATGATTTTCAATCCTCCTATTTTTCTTCTCTTGTTCTGGACACTCATTAGATCTATGTCCTCCACATCTGAAACAAGTCATTTTATAATTTCCTCTTCCAAATCCTCTACCTGATCTCCCTCTTCCTCTAAAACTTTGATCATGGGTCTGATTTAAACTCTCACCTCTTTCTTCCTTGCTGCCCTTAGTGTCTCCAATCTGATTTTTATCGTCATACTACTGCACATTAATTTTACCCTTTGCTATTTTCTTATTTTCAAATCTTCAGTTCATTCTTTCTTCAATCTTCAAGGCAACTTGATATGCATCCTCCATGGTTAAAACCCTCACTAATATCATCTCCTCTTGAATGCTTGGCCTCAATCCATTAATGTATCTTGTAAAATTCTCCTTAGTTGCTTCATCATGTCTCGTTCTAATGAGAATCCGATGAAACTCTTCAGTGTATTCTTTCACGGTCTTTGTTCCTTGTTTCAATCCTTGCATTTTCTTGAGCAAATCTAGCTCATAATCCACTAGAATAAACTGCCTTTTCATTTTCTCTTCCATTTTGACCCACTTTTTTATTTTCTCCCTCCCTTTTCTTCATCTTTCCAACTGAATCTCCCTCCACCAAATGGAAGCATGACCTTTTAATTCGGTTTTTGCAAACCTTACTCTATCAGGGTCCTCAATTTCCTCGAATTCAAAATACTCCTCCATATCATTAATCCAATCTATCAACTCCTTTGGATTCAAATTTCTATTGAATGTAGGAACATCAATCTTTGGCCTCTTTCCAATATTTGATAGGGCTCTCAACAATGGGTCATTTGCAACTATTGCAGATGCATCTCTTTGCTCACTTGTCAGGTTGGCATTCTCTGAGGCTTCTTCTTTTTCATCACTCTCTGGCTCTCTTCTCTGTCAAACCCTCTTCTTATCTCTTCTTGTAGTGCCTCCACTTGCCTTATCAAGGATCTAAATTCATTTCCATGGAAATTTTTTTCCATTCTTTCTCTATCTCTACCCCTACCACATTGGGCTCCTCTTCCATACATTTTTCAAAATACCCACAAGCTCAATCCTGGTGCAAACTGCCTCCTTTCAGTGAATCTTCTTGCAAACTTAGAATCTTCTGGCTTTGATACCACTAATTTAAGGGCTGCAACACCCTTCAAAAACTACCTTTAAAATCCTTTTAAAATACCCACAAACATTTAGTCAAACAATTGGCAACAATGCTCTAGAATTCAGAAATTCAGATTTGCACATATGCACTCTTATTTGCAATAAAAGGAATGATGGATTACATCAATAAATCATTCAAGAGGGACTGATAACAGTAGCTAAAAATCAAATACATTTATTAAACATTCCATGAAATTACCACAACAAGGTTTCAAGCTCAAACAGTGAGAGCTTATGCCAAATAATGCATTCTCTAGCACCTCTAATCCTCCTTTAGCTTCTCAAACTTGTCTCTTTTGATCTGGAATTGATATGGATTGCGGTAGAATAGTACCAAACCTGAAATAAAACCTTCAAACAACCTCCTCCATGAATTCCATTCCTTCTTCTATGACTTTACTTGTTTTCTTCAAAACTCCACTCAAAAAATCACCTCCTTTTCCAGATTTTTCACCATTTCCATGAATGTTTTCACATTCATTTTTCCTTCTTCTCCAAAACTCACGACTTATTCTGAGCTTCCCCATTAATTCCCACCAAAAATTTAAAAATAATAAACATTAAAATCCAACCAATCAAAATCATAACTCCCAACTACCATTGATTTGACCATTTTCACTCGAAAAGGGCCAAAATCCAAGATTGGCTAACCTTGGCATCCACTTCTCCCAGTCCCTACTTTTTAGGTATTTTTGAAATGCATTTTAAAACATTATTTTATTCAATTTCCACACCTTATGAATTCATTTTCAAGAGTTTAAAATTTGGAAAATCAAAATTGCATTATTACCCTACTTTTTCACCTTGTCAATGTTTTTCATGCTTTTTTATCACTTCTCACAAGGATAAATGAAATTAATCATTCCAACATTATTTTCCACCAAATAATCCATCTCAAAATCAAAATTTCAAAATTGAAACAAAATTTTAACCTTCAAACCAATATAGGATTGCACGTAGCCATGGATGCTCCTACATCAAATATGGGTTTTCCTTCATCATCCAAAGGAGGTTGTTGATTATCCAACCTACTATTAATTATTTCTAAGGGTTTTTGAATCCCTATAATCAAAATAATTAAGATATGATTTGGTAGTTGGCAAACATTATAGATGCACTAATGGTGTTTTTGGATAATCCTAGGGGTAGGTGGAGTTGTAGTAAGAAAATGGTAATATTTTTAGACTATTCAAGGTTAGAGGGAACTCACATCGCATGCCAAGGATCAAAACATCAAGGAATCATGGAATCAGAAAAGACCAAGAAGTATTTCTAGAAGGGAGGATGAAAGGGAGCAAGGGTGATCAAAGAATCTTGACAAAGGAAAGGCTTTTGAGATGTTGGGATTTAGGGGTTGGGAATACCTCTAAAGAGATATTAGGAATATAGGGTTGTTCTTAATCAAAATTCCAACTCAAATATATTTATTATAAGAAAAAATAATAAAATTTTCGAAACTTTCGGGGGTTGAATAAACACTAATGGGTAAAAAATAAAGCATGAATAGTATCTGTAAAATTATGAATAATACGCCTAGTCACGGGCTTGTGTGCGTATTATTTTGATCCCATTATAAGTAGCCAAAATTATAGGCTAATAGGCTGTCATGGCCCAGTTGATGATGTTTTGATTTGATGGGTTTGGGTGTGTTAGTCGTGGATTTGGTCGCAAATTAGCATGTTTATTCAGCGAGGCTTGGTCGCGACCATTAATGGTTTGGGTCATTTATAACTTCAGTAAATTATATTCATATTTTGTCATTATTTTGCGTATGCAGATTGATCCCAATTTACGATACGCTATTTTTAGTCATTGATTTAGTCGCATGTTTGAGTCAAATTTATTCCTTTGATTTCTATCAATTGGTGAGTATATTTATTCATTGATTTCTGTCAACTGGTAGTATATTTAGGTATATGTTTAGTCATATTTATTCACTTATTTCTATCAATTGGTAGTATATTTAGTCAATTGGCAGTTTATTTAATTGTTTTCATTCACTGATTTCTATCTAAAAGTGCTAGAAATGAGACAATGCTTTTGAGGTTTGAACATAAAACATAAAAAACATAATTAATCATTCATTTGCACATAATGAAATAGCTATTAAGAAGGAAAAATACTAAAATTTTATTCAGAAAAAGTGTTCTTAGAACAGATACAAGACTTAAATGTGTCTTTGCTTTGAAAAATGTGTTACAAAGTGTGTTTCTCAATGTTGTGACTAAGAAAACTAAGTTACAATGCTCTATTTTTTCTTATACAACTCCAAAACATGAAAGAACTACTTGAAAAATAAAGCATCTGGAAGATTTGGTACAAATCCAAACCAATCTCAAACATTTATCAGTGGACGAGCATCTAGAAGTCTTGCTTAAATAAGAAAGTTCTTTATCTTTTCAGCATCATAGAAGTTTGACTCTCTGGTTACACATTCCACCTCCTTGATTTGTCCAATTTTGGTTGTTGCTTCAATGTATTTGAGGTAAATTTCAGGATCCTCATTGCCAATGACATTGAAAATATAGTTGACCATATAGGTACAAGGTTCCCAAGCTACTACAAAATTACCTCTTCAAATAGATCAATGAATATTAGTGACAAAATGCAAATCACCTAGAGCTCAAATATGCACCCAAGAAGAAATATAACCCTTCATAAGATTTGGACTATTCAAACAACTTGATGCATGAATCTACACCCAATTTTTTAGAATATTCCTTGGCAGCCTGTGTGACATGAAATAAGTTAACATCAAAATAAGAGAGCAATTTTCAATGTCATCTAGAGCCAACATTATTAATTTGAAATAAATAAAAGGTGCACAATTTTTACCTAGATAATTATTTGGAGATTTCCCCTCAAGTTGACAAAAAGGAGATCTTTCATGCACTCCAATGTCTAGTACTCTCTAGAAAGGGTCCCAAATAACTCAACAAAGGCCTAAGAAATACTATAATTAGTAAGGGAATTGGTAGTTTCTATTCAATTTCAAGAGCACTTCATGTTTCACAGACCCATGGCTCGATAGCATGGGTGTTGACAATGAAACATTTAATATCAGGCAACTTTGTATAGTGTTGTACCCAAAATTTACAATATTGGTGATGAACAAAATATTTCCTAAGAAACCATTTGACATAAGGAAATATGTATCAAATTTAAAGATTTCTACAACAATTAACATAGACAATGCTTCATACTCGACATCAGATCTAAGTTAAAGCCTAAATGAATCGCAATGAATCACCTACCAAAAGCACACACATATATAAACCAACTTTCTCACACAATTGTGCAATACGAGGATGATCATAGTGACTGAAAATTCCATTTGCTTCAAAACATCCAACAAAAAAGATGTTGCTTCATGAATCATGTTACATTGCATATAGATTTACACATGAAATAAAAAGATAGTAAGTTATATTAAAAAATGGTTATACTTCAATATAAGAAGCTTTACCTATGTTTATTTTGGCTACAGAATATCTAAACAATCTTCTAAATCAGATTGGCCAACAAAACAACCTTTGATAGTGTGTACCAAATTATATGATATGAATAATTTATTAAATACCATAAATTGTATAATGCGGTTTATTTATAAACATATTATTAAATTTGAATTAAAACATAAAAGCAAATAAAAATATTATATATATACAAACAAACTACATCATGCTATAAATTAAAAGATTGATTCAACATCATGATAAAAAAAGGTAAGCTACAATAAAAAAAATATAATGCAATTTTGATGAACTATAAGATGTTCATGTATATATATATATATATAATAAAAAATAAAAAATGTCAAAGTCAGATTTTCCAACTCTTGAAAATACACCATGATAAAGATCCCTAAATAACACATTCAAACTATTGCATAAAGTAGTGGGCCAAGCTATCTAACAGCTAGTACATGATAAACATCAACTATGTCATTTTTTGTAAATATTTTAGTGGCCACCGTGTGAAGGTTCCTTCTTTCTCTTTCAGATGGACAGCTCCATCTATTTTATCTTCATAATCAAGGGGTATGTTACTTGTGACCTTCAAAATATTAACATTTGCATCTCATGTTCCTTTCAATTTGACTCCATGTACAATAGATAGTGAGTGAATCCACCCAATGGCCACAGAAGCGCCATCAAACGGATCCAACACCGCAATTTTATCCCCTTCTTGGATTTTATCAATACATTTTTTCAAAAACAAAAAAATACACATTATATTGAGATATAAAACATTCGATAACACACAAATAAACATTTGATAAATATTTATAAGAAACTAGAAAATGACACTAGGAAACCTGAAACCATGCACCTAACATATCAAACAAAAATTAACTTCCAGCTATTTGATACAGAATGGACGTTAGAAACCATTACTTACTTGAATAGTACTTACTTGCATGTGGTTCCATAGCACTCACCTTGAGTTTAACACCACTACTATGAATATCATGCACATTTTCATTGAGTTCAACATAATCACTATCAATATTGACATGAAGTTGTGTAGCTTTGCAGAGAGCTCTATCGATGCAGCCTTTTCCTTTTCATTTTTCTTTCATATAATTGCTCTGCATGTGGCTTAATCATCATGAAAAAATTAATATAAGAATCAAATTAAGAACACCGAAATCTATATTTTTTTTGTTCGAGAACGATTTTAAGCATGAAGAATAAATAAAAACATTCGGATGGTTAGCTTTGCTGAGCTTAGGGTAAAGGTATCCTTTGATCCCAGAAGAGAAGAATGACAAAACATTAGGGATGGGTCAACCCACTGGCTTTGGAGTAAACTATAAACTTATTGATGATCACGAGACTGCTTATGGATAATGATAGCGTTGGGACAAAATGGCGCGTTGGCGCGAGAAACCTATTTGTATTCACCTCAACTTCAACAAAACTAGCGTTATGTTGCACATTCTTCGTCCCAATTATCGATCTTGTCAGTATTGATAGCTCTGTTGACATCAAGGAATTTTCATTTTCATACTGCTTTGATAAAATTGTTGCATGTGGTTTAACCATCATGCAAAAAAATATACAAAGCATTCAATAGTCAAGTAAAGAATGCAAGCTATAAATTTGTCCAAAAGACCATTTTTTGGATCACTCCAACAATAAAGAAATTGGGTTGGATTCTCCTACGCTCAGATTTCAATCTACATATTAAGAGGCATTTGTATACATAATTTTCAAACAATAAGAAATGAGATCAATAGAGCCTCTTACCTCATCTGAATCCGTGGAATTATGCTCATTCCATGCAGAAACTATAGGCTTAACGAAGGCAACCAATTGTGAAACTTTCTCAATGAGACTGTATATGCAATTCATTACATGTTGGTACCCTTCATTTAAGTTGACATGATCTGGAGAGGCTCTTACTAGGCGTCTAAAAAATGGCTATGAAATCTTTGTTGACGAACTAGATTTCCACTCCATCCTACTCTTAGATTTACTACAATCTAGTGATGCCATATAATTGACAATATCTTTTGCACCTACTTCTCTATTACTATTTTCCACGTAAAATACAATATCGAATTTCAACATCTTGGTGGTGGTTCAATAAAAAATTGAAATAAATAACACAACATAAATTGAACCAAAAAGCCATACACTTACTCCAAATTCGTCCATTTTGGCCTGCAACCTACCTTGGCCAAATGTGTATCTTGTCATCACATTATCTCTTGCTCTCTTGCCTCTGTTACTCTTTGTCAAATATTCTTCGGAACGCATGCTTTCTTTCATTAATTTCTCCCATTGTTTGGGAGATAGAGTGGAGTCTAACCTCTCTTTTCCCTCCATGATTATTTTTCTGCAATTGCATCTAAAAATTTTCATCAAAAGTCTCATCTTTTGCTTGTAATATTTTCTAGAGATTTGTCCACCAGTAGTCTCAAAAGCATTTTCCATTTTTTGTTTAACATTTTCCACACTTGTTGGATCTTTCTCTGCAAAATTTGATTTGTAAATATTCAAATGGGCCCTACATCTTACACCCAACTCAAAGGCCCACCTTGCAACATTTGGCCCAATGGGCTCACCATCTCTCAATACCTCAACCAAGAATGGTTTATTTCCTTCTATTTTTTTTTTTTTACATTCCTCTTTATAGATAATGGCTAATCGACTCGATAGCATCTCTTTTAAAGGCACGCTCTTCCTATTAGAAGCGCTTCTGCAATATTTATGGATGATCCACTAGTTCAAAGTTGTAGGGATACAATGGTGCCTGCGGGGCTTACTATCTATGCTAGCGGTCTCTTCATGGACGCAGTACGTGAAGCACTAAATGGCGCTGGCGCCACATTAGGTGTGGCATGGTAAAAGAGTAGATCAATACCGGTCACCACTGAGGGTGCTGCGCTGAAACACATCGCTTTAAATGCGAATGATAATGCGCACTATTCCAGCCACTTCGCATGTTTTGACCGTATCTCCAGAATTTGTGCTAAAGGAAGATCATCTGCTTGATTACTGCGTCGTATGTATATCAAAGCTACACATCATCACAACTATTCTTTTTCACCAAGCGCATTTGTTGAATCGCATAAATGTGGTAGGCTACGAATTTTCATCTTTTCTTTCTTTGTTTTTTTTCAGAACGCCTTCCCTATCGGCTCGGCAAAGAATCATGGTAATATTATGCGCCGGCTCTTTCTTTTGGTGCACCATTAAACATAAAACAAAATAAATATACTGCTTGGTGGATTTACACAACTTTCAGCATCAAACCGGAACCTCTGATAAATATTCATTATTCTTGGCCACTTTTTCTCTACAAAAGCACTCATAACATGTCACTAAAATTTCAGCATTATGATCACTATCATCTAATTTTCACCTTAAAGTATTTTTTTTCATTTCCTGAAGTCCAAATAAACAATAATGTATAAATCAACAACTTGAATCAGTAGAACAGTAGTGGAATATGAAATTGAATCTCATATTTTGGACATCGAATGGGATTTTTCTTTTAGAAACCAGTCAAATTAATCACACAGAAACAAAAAATATGCCCTGACAAACCAAACATATACTTGATACACTTGATCTAAATAACAAAGAAAAATAAAACTGGAGACAGCCAACAATCGTATTCAATAATATCAACAAACAACTAAAACCAAAAGTTTAGCCACCAAATTATAACTTATTCTCCATTGATATGCTTCAAAACGATTTTATAATATGTATCATAAGACTTTTCTCTTCAAAAAATTATCCTAGTACTAATGATTTTTTTATTCGGTCTTGGTTTCCCTTTTATAGACAGATATGGAGAGCGACAAGCTTTAGACTGTTTCATTTCGAAAAATTTCTTTTTAGTTACCTAAATAAAAAAGTCTTAATTATCATTATTTACATGTGGTTACATACAAGTAATGAAAGATAAGAAATGTAGATAACTCATCAAATGTTGAAGTCCAAAGCACTCGCAAGACACTAAAGTTTGTTAGTCATCATAAGGTACCCGTGATCATTTTGATCTGGCAAGGTCCTCTCTCCATGATAGAATCTTCAATGTTTAGTACTTCACAATTTCTGACACCAAGACTATTCTTCTGGGGGAGCTAGATATGTATGCTCCCATTTGAACACTGTATAGTCATCAGGCCATTTATATTCCTGGATCTTTGATATGTTGGCAAGGTGACTTCTCCATCTGTTGTCTAACAATCCTCTAGTCTTTGAAATGAAATTTGAGTATCCATAAGCTAGTGCAATCATCCCATCCAACATCAAATTAAAACTATGGACATTTATATCATGATCTTGTTGTAAACGAGCAATGCAATTTGGGACTACTTTTTTGAACTCACTTTTCCAACTGGTGAAATCTTTTAACTAATCATCTTCTCCAAGCAACCTAGGCACAAACCAATGTTTGATATTTTGGCTCTCCCCTAACACATACTAGGACTCATCAATCACTAGTTTCACCATCCTCTCTGTGGGCTTTAAAGTTGCACGTGCATCCACACTTCTCTGTAAGACCTTGCACAATGTGCTTAGTGTATGATGGATGGGTTGCCATTTCTTAAACAAAGGATCCAAAATGAGAACATGGGATTTCATCTGTTCTACTACTTGGGGAGGGAAGTATAACAATCATGCACATTTTTTACCTTTCCTATCACCATCTTGATTTTGTGTTCCAAAACTTTTTCTAATGCACCATATTTT
>VDFB02350479.1:0-83935 GCA_007258455.2 Sequoia sempervirens
TCACTGTAAACAAAATGCTATAAAATAAATGTTGTTGAATAAATCATATATATTAATATAAAGTGAAATTAGAAAGAATTATTCCAATTCTAAATGAATGCTATAAAATATACCAAAAAAGTTGATTAACCAACACAGTTTCCATTTCCAACATATCAAATTATCCTTAATCATACCTGCTTGAAATTTGTACCCTTCCAACCATTGTTCATGCCCCAATCTATTTTACAATTACAATGCAAATCCAAGCATAACCCCCAAAAAACAAAATCATAGACAATATTTAGTACAGTAATCTATTTTTTTTTTAAACTTGTACTACTCAGACGCCTTCAATGAATTGCCCATGTCCAACGACTCTATCTCCATTAATGACTTCATCTTCTTCCTCGGATGCAAACCCTTCTTTTCACGCATCTCTGCTCTGATGATGTCTTTGAAATTCTTTATGACCTCCTCGACCTCCATTAGCTCGACGCATATTTTGAGTGCTTGCCACCAGCACTCTGCACCTTCTCGCCACAAATCTTTGGTGTGTCCTTCTGGCCACCTGATAAAGAGATGATTTAAATTTGCGAGCTCTGGGCCTCCACCATCCATGCCTTCAACCTTAACAAGACCCACTCCTGGTATCACCCGTTCTAGAATGCCTTCCATATCCTTTAAAACATCTTTGTGAACTAGAGTTTTCATGACTTTCCTCACTACATCCACTGGCTCTCCTAAGTTCAGACCCCAAGCCATGACCAACGAATAAATATCCATATTGGTCCTATATCTGTGCTTTAATTTTTCAAAGCCATTACCCAAAATAATTTGAACTGCTTGCGCCACCTGCACATCCTTGAACAAAAATAAACCCCGCAGCCGCTTCACAGATGCTTTGCTAATGAAAGGGTCCAGCTTCCTCCGTGATGTCAAGGTGAAACTAGCCTCCATTGTTTTTCTAGTTCACTGGCTTCTAGACAACCACCCACTTTTGATCGACTACATGAGATGTGTGTCTTTAATACATCTCAATTAATGCCAATTCCCTCTTTTAAAACAAACTTTATGCACGTGCATAATTTAAAATGGGGACATTGCTAGGTTGATGAGACTCGACCCGCAGGATTAAAGATTTAAGATTTAAGGCTTTGTCATAAAATATTTTGGTCTAACTTAGGCAATATTAAACGGTAAACAAGAGCAGGATGACCGACAGACCTAAATAATTAATAACATCTCAACCATTGATTTATGAAAATCTAACGATTCTAGTGTAATTTCGAAGGTTTCAATTCGCAAATCTAGTGCTTGAGAGATATACTTCCGGAATGCAACTATAGCCTTCCATCGAAAATTCATTGAACGGTCATGGTCCATAATGTCGCGTGGTCCCTGAAACTTGGAACCTTAGAACCAAAGTTTAAAGTTTCAAAGTTTTTGAAACCTCCAACCCACCAACTACAAAGATGACTAAGAAAGACTTGCAACTAAGGTTAGAAAAAATTGCACTGACACTTCGCCACTGCATTTTTTTATTAGTTTGATATTATGTTTAATTCGCCAATGTTTTTTTCTTAATCATTTGAAAATAGGTTTAATTTTTAATGAATTTTATTTTCTAGTTTGAAAAATTTAATTCACCAATCAAAATATTTTATTCGTTTGAAAATAGATTTTAATTGCCAATGGAAAAAATTTAGTGGTTTTAAAAAAAATGCATTTTTCCAAGATTTTCCACAGAATTCTAGTGATTAGAAAAGAGTTGCTAATGGACATTATTTTTTTCTTGAAAAATGGAAAAATTTGCCACTAAAATTAATATTTTTATCAGGAAGTATATAAGATTCACTAGGATTTTACACCTTAGCCAAGGAGGGGGTTTCTTAAATTTTTCCTCAATCTCTAGGTACCCATGTACAGTCGGTCAGCCGTAATACCCTATAGTATAAAAATAAATTATATTATATATGATTTAATCTGTATTATATAATATATATAATATATTAATTATATTTAGTATTATATAAAAATATAATAATTATTAATTGTAATAATTTTATATATGTATTTAATAATTTTGTTAAAGAATGTAATATATAATAATAATTAGTAATATAAGAATACTACTTCTGGGTATAGAAATGGCACATGTTTGTCAGAGTGAAGGCGAATGGAGGAAAAAACAACAACTGTTCGGCGGTCAGAATCATGGTGATGCAAATGGGCAAACAACTAGACGCCAAGGATCAAGGGCCTTCGTGGGAAGAAAGAATCAAACTCATGGCGGGCGTGTTCAGTACTGGAGACCAAAACATTAGGATGGAAAAAGGAATGGATGGTCAGGGAATAATAGGTAGGCGTGCCATCCTATCCACCCTTCGAACTAAAATAATCATCCCTGGCATCCTCAAAGAACTCATCCCTAGCCTAGAACGTGAAGGAATTACAAGAAGAGGAATAATGCACTATTTGGAAACAAATGGATACCCAAAGTAAACCATCGACATGGGGTGCCATACTCTCCCCCTGATCGGAAGAATAAGATTGTCTCAATTGCGAGAAACTACCTACAACCTCGATGGGAATTCCTCAAAGAATTCATACTTTTCGTGAAATGGACAGGATACGATGGTCAAGAAAAACAAATCATCGACTGGCTTAGTGCATGATTCGAAGGCCGAGTAAGAATTAGAACCCTAACTGAAAATTTCTTTCTGATAGAATGTGCGAAAAAGAGCATTAAAAAGAAAATTATATTTGGAGAGCCAATTTTTTTAAAGGGTTCTGCTTTTATAAACTTGACTGGGAACCAAACTTCAACTCTAAACAACACAAACCAAAATGACTCCCGCACTGGATATGTTTGGAGAATTTACCCCCTTAATATTGGAGTGAGGAGACTTTAGAGAGAATTGGGGATGCCCTAGGCACTCTAATTAGTTTTGAAAGGGATTTCTTTCTAGGAAAATTTGACACTGTAAAACTCTTGATTGACCTAAATACAAAGTTTAGATTTTTAGACAATTTGTAGATTCTCATAGAAAAGGGGGATTGGTTCCAAAAAGTCTCGGTGGACACTAAAGGAGGGGAGTTTGTCATGAGCAAAAGATATTTGATAGGGTGTTCAGAAAGCACAGGGAATTCCATAGATCTGGAAATGAATGAGGGATGGGGTGGAAAATGTGAAAGAAAAGGGCTACAACAAGAGGATTGAGAGGGTGTGGAACCGAATGATAACCATAGGGACAAACCCTCTGATTTGAATGGAACAAGAAATCAAATGCTTGGGGTTCAAGGACAAATTTTAGTAGTAGAAGGCATCAATGAGCTTTGTTATCTAATGAAAGACACAAAATAATTGGAAAAGAAAATAAGTGATAAAATATTGGCCCTTTCATCTTAGACAGGGAAGGATTTTAGTGATTTTAGATCCTCAGAGCCCATCTAGAAGGATAAGGCAAGCGTGCTGGAAATAGGAAACAATATTCCCCTACCAAACTCTAAAGGATGGTGTAGAGACATAAACAACAACCTTCTGGCTTTATCCATGGGGATCAGAGTGGAGGGTGAAGAGGAAATTTTTCAGGATACCCTCACCCCCAATAATGGTGATGATGACAATCAAGAAGATCAACTCAATGGCTCCATCTCAATTGCAGAGCAACAACTGATTCTGAAAGTAGTAGTAGAATCAGAGGATGAAATTGAACTCAATGGCTTGCCAACCAAACTTAGAATTTAGCAAAATCCATCGACCAAATCCAAGCCAAACTGTGGAAAAAGAAAGTCTAGGGGAAGAAAATCAGGGCAAGAACTCAGGTTCTTGGACGATGATGCTGAGGGTCAACAAAAGCTAACCACCTTACTGAAATCAGGGAAGGGAGCTCCCCTTCCTAAGTCACCATGAGGCTCCTATCATGGAATGTTAGGGGTTTGAATGCCCCTGACAAGCAACGCTTGGTCAAGAGAATATTTTGCTTGACCAAGGCAAAAATCATCCTAATTTAGGAAACAAAGTTTGGAAAGGAAGAGTTTGACACATTCAAGAAAATAATTGTGGGTTGGAATGCCATTAGACTTCAGGCTAGTGGGGCCTCTGGGGGTCTAGCAACATTTTGGAAGTTTGGAGTTGTTCAGCTCAAAGTTTTGTCAGAATCAACTTGTTGGCAGAGCTCTTGGGTTCATAGCATCAAATCGAAGCTCAAGTTTGGCCTCATCAATGTGTACGGCCCAAACTCCATCAAAAAGTGTAGCTTGTGGCAAGAAATAGACATGTTACTTAGAACAATGCAGGGAAAGAACTTCATAATAGCAGGGAACTTCAACACAATCTTGGATAACAATGACAAGCATGGAGGAATAGGGATGGAGAACCAGTCATAAAAGGATTTCAATTATTGGGTCTTGAGAAACCAAATGCTTAGAATTGAATTTAAGAATGGCACATATACATGGACGAATAGAGGACTGGGTCCAGTGATCTTGGCAGCTTTCTATTTCTGTTGGAGGTAAACATATTGCCTTGTGCAGGCTCAGACCATCTACCAATCCAACTGGAATTACAAGAAGATAGAACTGCTGTTCACTCCCCATTTAAATTTGAAAACATGTGGTTCAAAAACCCAAACTACAGTCCTTGGTAGAAGGATGGTGGAAGGATTGTGTAGTGTCAGGATCAAAAATTTATTGCTTCATCACAAAACTAAAATGGCTGAAACAAAGGATCAAATAATGGAATTGGAGTTACTTCATGAAAATTTTTGAAACAAAGGAATCTATTGAGATAGAGCTGTAGTCTATTGAGGAAGAAATAATTCAAAATGGCATGAACCAGGAGAGATTTTACAAGGAGAAAGAGCTGATGGGAAAAAATGAAGATATTTTAGCCAAAGAAGAAATATATTGGTGACAAAAATACATAGAAGTGTGGCTGAAAGAAGGAGACAAAAATACTAAGTTCTTCCACAATATAGCACTAGGAAATGAAGGAGTGTTAACAAGATCATATCAAGACTCAAAAGGTTAGATGGATCCATGGCAAAAGATCCGTAGGCCTTGGATGATGAAGTTGTTAGTTTCTTCAAAGGGTTGCTAAACAATTTAGAAGGGTCTGATATGCTCAATTAGGATAGGCTGCTAAAAAACATTTTGAAGTTGGTTTCATCAGATTAAAATAGGAATCTCAATGCAAGATTCATGAAAGAGGACATAAAATTGGCCCTCTTTCAGCTTCATCTGGACAAGGCTCCTTGTCTGGATGGTCTTCCATAAATTATGTTACTTGTTGGGGGATGAGTTGACCGAAGCAATAGATGCAACATGGAATTTTGGCTTTCTCCTCAAAGAGGTAAATAATACCTTCATAGCTCTAATTCTGAAGAAAGAGGTGACAAGCTCTCTGGATGATTATAGGCCAATAGAATTATGTAACAAAATCTATAAAGTGATGACAAAGGCCATGGAAAATAGACTAAAATTCATTCTCCCATCTCTGATAGCAGAAGAGAAAACTAGTTTTGTTCCTAAATGGGAAATTTTGGATGGGATAATCATAACGTAGGAGGTAATCCACTTAGCTCAACAGAATAAACAACCAAGCATGAAAATAAAATTGGACATAAGGAAGGCCTATGATATGGTGGATTGGAGATTCTTGATCAAGGTCTTGGAAGCCTTTGGCTTTAATAAGTGATAGTTAAATTGGATCTTCTATTGTTCTCCATGCCCAGATTTTTAGTTTTGGTGAACAGATCACCAGAAGGCTTCTTTGAGGTTTCAAGAGGCTTGCGTCAAGGAGACCCCATCTCTCTATTTCTATATATTTTAATGGCTGAGGCATTAGGCAAAGTGTTAACCCACAACATTAATACAAACTAGATTGAAGGTATTAGTGTAACAAGCAACCTCCGAGCAATCTCCTATCAACAATTCACAAATGACACCACCCTAATGGGAGCATCCAAGAGAAAGGAGGCAGTCCATATAAGATCTATTCTTGACAGATATTCCAAGGCGTCAAGACAAGCAGTGAATAAAAACAAATCAGAAGTCTTCTTCTTCAATAAGCCTCTTCAAAAATAATAGGAGATTTTGAGAGTTTTTCACTTCAAAAAGGGAGGGCTTCCTTGCACATACCTAGGTGTCCCTCTGACCAAAGGAGTGAGGTCAACCGACCTTTGGGACCCTCTTAATCTCAAAACTAATGCAAAATTGTCTTCTTGGAAAGCAAAGTGGTTAACATGGGCCAGAAGAATGACTCTCATCAAAGTTGTTCTATCCATGCTCCCCATCTACTTAATGTCAATAATGAGTCTTCCAAGTGGATGTGTAACAAACTTAAAAAAAAGTATAGACACTTCTTTTGGTAGGGTACGACAGAGAAAAAGAAAATTGCCCTAATTGCATGGGAGAAATTATGTAGGACAAAGGAAGAGGGTGGCCTAAGCTTTAAACATTTGGACCTTCAGAACAAAGCCTTAGGAGCAAAGCTAGTCTGGCGAATGAATTGTTATCCCCAGAGTAAATGGGTCAAGGTCCTCAATCAAAAATACTTGAGCGATGGAAATGATGGAGATGTTTTGTCGATCTCTAATCCTTTGATAGGATCCTAGATTTGGAATTTTATATAGAATTGTAAAAAAGTGGTCTGTGACTATCTCTCCTGGGATATGAGAGATGGAAGTAAAGCTCATTTTTGGGAAGACTTGTGATTTGGTCTCCCAAGCCTAGACAAATTATTGGAGGATGGGGAGACTAAATGTTCCTTAAAACAACTGTGCGGCGACAAAGTCAAAGACTATATAGATGTAGAAGGGGACAGTATGGGACTAGTTTAGAAGTGGAAGGACTTTAGAAAACTAGGATTACCATAGGAAGAAGTCAAACTCCTAACAAAGGAGCTAAAAGATCGATCTTTGATTCTCTGTAAGGGCTGTGATATGTTGATATGGGCAAGAGCTAAATTTGGTGTATATAATGGGAGTGATGGCTATAGGATGCTATATCAGGAAAAAGAAAGGACTATGGATAATCTCCCTTTGCACTTGGTATGGAGCAACACCTACCTTATGAAGGCAGGGACCTTTTCTTGGGCTGCAATGCAAAACAAGATCCTTATGACAGAGAAGTTCCGTCGCCTTGGATTCCATGGGCCATCAAGGTGTCTTCTATGTGAACAAGCTGAAGAGACTTCAGATCATCTCCTCCTTGGATTCCCCTTTTCTCAAGAATGTTGGAGATGGCTTTGTGCTCGGTTGGGATGGGCATGTGCGTTGCTCATTGACCTCCTCAGTTGGATGTGGTCTTGGCCTTTGTTGAAGAAACACTTAGTTTATAGGGATATATGGATGATCAACCCCTTGATTATAATTTGGGAGCTCTAGAAAGAAAGAAATAGGAGGTTGCTTCAAGACAAAAGGATGAGTTCAATGTCTCATCAATAACATTGAAGCCTCCCTAATAGAAATAGTAAATGCGAAATTGGAGTCGGGTGCAAATAGGGATAGGTCACTCTTAGAATGGGATTCCAAGCTTCGTGAAGCCCGACCCTCCCTCACAACACCACAATGGGTCGAACGTGAAGGCACTGAGGCTATGAATGTCTAAGCCTTTGTAACTTGGTCTCCTCCTCCTCATGGATGGCACAAAATGAATTTCGATGGGGCATCCAAAGGAAACTCAGGCCCTTTGGGTGTTGGTTTCCTTATCAGGGGCTCTCAGGGAAACATGGTTTCCTCATCAGCTCGCTGTCTTCTAGAAGGATCAAAAAATGAAGCAAAATTCTAAGCAGTGATTCATGGACTGATTCTCTACAAGGAGCTAGGACTGAAAAAGATTTCCATTGAAGGAGACTCAACATTATTCATTAATTCCTTAAGAAGTGGAAAGGTAACAAACTAGAAACTTAGTGCTTTACTTTCCAAGGCCTTAGAAATTTTTCCCTCCTTCGAAAGCACAACAATAAATCACATATACAGAGAAGGAAATAAAGAGGTAGATACCTTAGCAAATGAGGGGGTTGAGGCAGAACAAACACTGGCCCATATGCCAATTGGCGCCACATATTCTAGGCTGGAGTTGGCTAGATCAGGCATATGGGCCTTACTCCAGAACCACAGATTGACATGGCAAGAAATTTGAGGCATTGGTACAACATTTTTGTCAACATATTCAAAGCAAGAAAGATGACGATAGGAAGTGTCCTCATTGAGTAAGTTTATCAAGAATAATGGACTCCGTTGGTACTACTACTCATGCGAAGATTGAGAGTTAAGCAAAGGAATCAAACAAAATTCATTTGAGAGGATGGTCTGATTTATTGTGGTTAGCTTATGCATTAATGAGCATTGGAGGCCTAATGGTCTATATAGCCAAAGTTTGGGAATTGAAACACAAACTTGAAGATGGATACACTGATTAAATTGCAGAGCTTGAAACAAGATGGAACCTTTCTTAGCTTCATTTCAGACCAAAGACTGACAAAAATTTGTTTGAACAAGGACATTCTTTGTTTGGAATCTGTGAGAATGATGTTAGGGAGGAAATATTGTTTTACATGGAATAGAACCAGAGCGAACTTAGACATTTTTTCCCACTTTTTGGCTTCCCTATTGGACTGAAATCTCCCAAAGGTCTACTGCTTGGTTCTCCTGAGAGCAGTGTTCAAGGCCTCTATCCTATTGGAAGACATTGAGACCATGGCCCTCGCCCAGCCAAGAGTGGGGATTCCATTACCAGATGATATTGAAAGAATGTTTTGGTTGGGAGTGGAGGTTGACTAGCACCCATTCATACTAGGCTTAAGCGCCGAAGAGCTTCAACGATAGAGGTATTGGGCATTGTTGAGATCTTCATTTCTTGGCCTTAGATTGGGTTTGGATGAAGTTATGAGAATCAACTAGTGCCATGAATTTGCAGAGATTGTGGGATCGGGTGAATTCTATGAGGAAGACGACTAAGGTTTGATGGTGGTTTTTTGGATTGTTTTTGATAAGTTTTTGTCAATAGTGCATTGTGTATGGAATGTAATGCCTCTAATAGAGGGAGAGTGAAATTTTATTTGATGTATCAATGCATGTATTTGAAAATTCCTCAAGCATTGGCTTCGCCACTTCAGGGAGCAAAATCGATGTAAATTTTTTAATAGTATTAATATAAAGCATGCAACCTTGGTTGCATATTACGAATAAAAAAAATAGTAATATAATTATATTATTAATAATTTATTTTTTATTATATAAAATATACATTATATATTAATTATGCTAATATATACTTAACTACGTAGGGTAAAGGATGCCTTAATGTTAAAACTTAAATGCGCTCATTATTAAGATCTTGGTGGTAATTTTTATTTGAATAAACATACTCTAAAACTCTCTTTTTAGGCTGTAGCTCACCAATTTGGAGAAGTGAAAGTTCAATACCAATGAGGAAGAGTTTCGAGGAGTGAAAATAAATAGCGGTGGGGAAAGTAGCAAAACAAGGGCAAAAAACAACCCGAAAAATGATGAAAAATGATGAATGGTTGAGATTCATTTAATCTTCTTGTACGAACACAAGATAGTCATCGATACACTTTTACAAGTTGCCTCATTAACATCTTCCACTTTCTCTTTTGTTGCTCTTTGTTGAGAGTTGCAGTTTCCTTCATCTTCGGTGTAAATATCAACAGAATAAATAAATGGCCATGATTAGTTCAATTGTAGTTCAAGGTCTATGGATAAACATAAGCCATTGATTAAAATTTTTAGGTTGATCTTGTTCATATTGGATACACCTTCGACGTAATTATCAAGAATTATATTGACAAATATCTTTTAGTTCATATTTTGATTATTTAATATTTTTAACTCTTCCCTCACATAAATTGAAGAGAAAACATATAATTAATATAATAAGTTAAAAGACAAGTGTAGTATTGATTGTCCAGTACAACAAATTAAATAAAAGATTTATTTAATTGTTCAAGTTTATTAAATAAAAGATTTATTTTATTAAATAAAATATTTATTATATCGATCTTGACATACATTTTTCAACCTTTTTCTTAAATAAAAGATTTATTATATCAATCTTGACATACATTTTTCAACCTCTTTCTTCATTCACCCCTCAATTGTATGACATTATTACTTTGAATGAAACATAATTCCCTCTCATAAAAGCTATTAATTAATGAAATCCAATTTCCACAATTCATATTGTTGTTTATTAGTTTTTGGATTCAATTGTGTTGTGATTTTTTGCATTCACATTTTGAAATAATAATTATTGCCGATTCCTTTTTTCTTATCATGGAATCATTTTATTAATTTTACTCATTTTTCTTGTCAACCTTTTGTTGTGAATTGTTTTACATTACTTATACCTTGGTCCTTGAACCTTGTGTAGCCTTCCCCCCTCTCTCCCATCTTTCTTTTTAGCTTATCTTGGTTTGCAACAAATCATTTTTCTCCTACAAATCTCTATTATTCTAATGATGGATCATGGAATGTGATTTGAAATATCGATGCAAAAAATCACATCATCAAATCCAAAAAATATTAAACATTATTGTATTGAATAAGCATGCATGTTAATAATCTATTATACAATGCATCCACCTTACGATTTGACCCTAATCTTTTTTTTTAAACAATCATTTTTTCTTTGTGAATTGTTTATTGATGTCAATTCCCTTTCAAACTAAATATAGAATATAAATATAAAAATATCTAATTCCTTTGCCGCTATTATTACTATATGTCAATGTTCTCAAACCTTAAATTATTATTTTTTTGATATGTAAGAAATCAATTTTATTGATAAAAATGATCTTTTCTAACGACGAGAGAATTCCAGTGTACTCTATGGCAGACAAAAAAACCCTACCAATACTACGTAGAGCTCATCTTAAAACTATCAATCACACCTGTGGGGTGCAATGGGTACGCTGAAGACAATATAGTGAACTTTGTGTTAATTTTGATAATTAGAAAGTGATAAAAGTCATTTACAACTGTAAAACTCAATTATAGTTGATAACAAGAAGTAAAAATTTGAGAGGAAAAATTTACTGTAGAATTTAATATGCTTTGTAAAGAAGAATGTATTAACATATAAAGATGAACCCTTGAATTTTGACAGTCGATCTTAAAAGTAGAAGAAGCAGTATATTGGCAATAAACTGAGAATGTATTAATTTTAGCATATGAAGATTTTTTGATGTATACTGTTCAGTCTATGAAAATAGCTCTCGCAACCATTGCATTTACTATTTATAGCCACTATACATTAAATGTCAAAAATATTGTAAAAAAACTATCACAAAATTAGCCTTTGAGAACAGTTCAATATGTGAAAATAGCTCTGGCAACCAAGTTTGAATTGCATTTCTATTCAATATCTCTCTCTAAATCAAGGAGGGCTAGAAGTTGCTCTTGTGGTGGTTGCATAAATTATGAGGCCTTCTTTCTAAGAAACACCCAATGGGTCTTTTCTTTGGCAGATTCTGGCTACGTTGAGACTTTTAGAGTTTATAAACATAACCTTACCTTAACTTTTATCATAAAGACAAAATCATTTCCTAGCCTACAGATGGAGATCCTCCAAATTTGAATAGTCATGTGTCAAGATAAAAAAAGTGACAATTATTACTGCAGGGAACTAAAATCCAAAACAAATATTACTGTGCAGGGAACTAAAATTCAAAATAAGAAAGCAGCACATAGATTCAATCCAAATAGCTTGGAGTGCATGTCCATCATCCTGTACAATATTTTTGAGAGGGAACTTGCATAACTTTAGTATGCCTCGCATCCCTGTGGTATAGTTTTTTTTCTGATGTTTGCACATGATTTTATTACATATTATAATTACCATAAAGTGATCAAGATAGTTTAGATTTGTCTGTCTTCACATGAAGTTCATCTCTCACTTTTTAAAATAAAAATTAAGTCTACAATATAAAAATAATAATAAAAATAAGTCATTGTTCTATGATCTAATCTATAAACAACCATTATATAGAACAAATAATATAATGAGCTAGGAAATTGTTCATATATCATAAAATTAGGAAATCTAAATTATAAATTTATAATTATTGGAAGATGAAAAAAATGAAATATGTGTATTAGATGTTTTTTGAATATGAAGTTAAAAAGTGGTCGTTTAAGTTCAAAAAATGATGTGCAACGAATATAGAATTTTGTTAGGTAGAGAACATTTCTTAGAAGTTAAGAAATGTTGTAGTCTAGGGGTATTTTTTTCATACAAGGGTACTAAAAATATGCACAAGGCCACTCTTATCCTTTTGGAGCACTCTGACACTCTGTCATTCTTTAGAGTGTTTTATGGTTGTTTGTTGGTTCTTTTTCTAGCTTGCAAAATAGGCATGTCATTTTAGAATATTTTAAAACTTAAGTTGGAGCATAGGTGACATGAGGGAATGGTGATTATATTTTAGATATTATCTTGGTCATCCCATATTGACATTTTTAGTCCAACAACTACATTAGTATCCAAACAATGGGTGTGTAGACATATGTGACAAAATATGCAAGTGGTGTATTTAATAATTATGATTATATATACAAATACGAAGGAGAAATCTACCACAAGTGGTGTATGTTTATGATTTTGTCTAGTCATTTAACTTCTTATGTCACTATACAATAAGTTTTTTGGCCTATGAAAATTACCTAAGTATAAATTGAATCCTATACATATTTGGTATATCTAAGGTTGATGCTTTGTGTAATGATGAGGCTCTATTAACTACTTATGATGTTAAACAACAATTTTTAGTTGTCGATGCTACTCTTACTGTTATAATCCAAGCTCTTGTTCTTATTGGTGTGGTTGGATCTCTTTACTACTGCTAATGTCCTCTTCACTATTTTCAATATCTTTAGAAAATTGTAAAGAGTCATCACAAATTTCTCAAGTAACTTACCATGTCATACCACATGTTTGGAGAATCCATTGGACGATGTTTTGAAGTGATGTCCATAGCAGAAAATATGCATCTCGAAATGAAGGGAAGCACTGGCATTAGAAAGAATTCCATTCAATGGATACATAGCATATTGTTGAGACCAGTATCAATGAGGAGAAACAAGGCATTATCCTAACAAGAGTCCAAGAGATATTATCCTCCAAGTCCTTGGAACAAAGGGAAGCAAGGTGTGATTCCCCATAGAAAGCCCATCAAAGTGTGAAGAAGTGAAAGATTGACACTTGAGGTAAAAATAAATGGTAGCCCTCCACATGAGTCAGGGAGGTATGTTTGGAACCAAATTAGCATAGAAGGACAATTGTTTAAACCCAAAGGGCCAACTGTTTGAACAATAGGAATATACGCTTCTAAATGAACACCATAGGCATTAGATACAAATCTTATGAAACCTATTTTGAACCTTAAACATAAGGTGTTTGATATTTAGTGTCAAATTTTGGCAATTTCCTTGAGTGTTCTTGTTTGATTGAAATAAATTTCAACTTACTTTTTTTAAGTATGAACCTTCATGCGCTTATATTTTTTCAGTTAGCTTTTGGTCTATTTTTATTTGAATTTGAGAATCAAAGCTTTTAAGTTTAAGCATAGAAATCATCTCTATTTCAGTTTCATAGTTTGAAATTTTAAATTTTAAATTTAAAGCATGAAAGCTTTTGTTTACTAAATTGTTTAAAAAATCATACATATTACAAGACGTGGAGGCATAGGTAAGGCATGTGAACTATCTAACAAAATGCATTTAAAAAATGTGGTTTGATAATCATACAGAACTGGAAGCAAAGACTAGGTACTAAAAATGTTAATGCAATTAACAGGTGTCATGTCTTATCAATCTAATAAGCTCTAAAATAGAATAGAATAGCTGTAAACATGAATTGAGTATACTTCAACACTTTTTGCAAACAATTCACATTAAATTATGTTGATCAGCTCACGTGTCTTGCCTATAGTCCTACAAGTGCACGGGAACAACAAACTGTTGATGTGCCTTGACTGTATAACCTTTTGCATGCATATGGAATATGGAGGATACATAAACCTAGCCCCACAAAGGGACCAAAAAGTCAAATATGAAAAATCCATTACCTTGAAGTACAATACAAAAGTTTGTGCCTAAATTATAAAAACAGGGGCCTTTCTTTAACAAACCAAACCTTGATACATTCACATTGCACCCATACTAAATAATATTTTGATAGTATTTTATGAAAAAATATCATCTTTATTTTGTCCTTAAGGGCATAAATATGGTCATTCAATATCAATTTAACTACTCTTAAGTGCATTCATGTGCCTCATCTAAAATTATAATAATTGAGGGTCCAAAATTTTCCCCTTCATGAGATTCAGATCTTGAAAAAATTATTGTATTTTAAAGTAAAATTACATAAATCTACACATTCAACCATCAAATTCAACCCCTTTTTATGTTTCATTTACATATTCATAAGAAGACTCCAATTCCTCTTTTGAATTTATGAAAATAATTGGATTACATAGATATCAACAGCTTTGTCTTTATTTAGCAAATTCATCACTAGGAAAGAACATACATCCAAACTAGAAGCTATCTTTTAACTCACCTATCACAATAGGAATATCCAATCCATCAAAATCACTCCAGGGTTGAAATTTAGGGAAAAAAAAGCCCTATAAACCTGCACAAAAAAACAATGCATACAAAATTTGAAGCAATTCAAAAATAAAACACAATATGCAATATTTTGTTGGGAAAAGCTCTTTTGAGTGAAAAACCTAACACAATAACCTTCTTTCTTGTTACATAAAAACTCAACCATCCATAGTACAATAATAATTCTCTTACTCAACCTTTATACACATATAGATATTAAACATGAAGAATATGCAACATACATAATACAATAATAATGCTCTTACTCAACCTTTATACACATATAGATATTAAACATGAAGAATATGCAACATACTTTGAACATCAATCTGATCTAGTCACAACTTTGTAGATATTTAAACCTTCATAGATTGACATAGTAAAAAAAACATACCTTCATCTTCACTCATTAAACTGACCCATACAAAACCAACATAAACTACCTGCTAATCAATTAACAAAACATAGTGATAAGTCCTGTGCCAATAAATTGAAAAAAAAAAAAACTCCTCAAACTGTAATGAACAAAAAAACTACAAACGCTTATCATAAATAAATACCCATATGACAGATTACTCTGAGTTGTTTTGGTATTCTATTAATAGATATCTCCAACAAGGGTGAACATGTATTCTCAAATAATGCTAACAAAAAGCTATATGAACAACATGTATTCTCAAAGTCATCCACGTTGGCTTCATCCATGCCTGTAACTTCACCGATTCGCACCCAAAAGAAAAGACCCGACTTGTTTATCATTTGAAAGTTGAAATCTATTCCCTTGAAATAACAAACAATGATGTTCTTTCAATCTAGCTATGGTTCAAACATTGGGAAAGTCCAGATTTTATCACTAGATTTTGTCTACACACCACATTCTCTTCAATTGTTAATGATGTTGTTTTTACCAATGTCCAAATTTTCATTCTTATACTAATTTATTCTGGTTATGGTTTCGATCTTCATTTATAATTGAAAGATCTGATATATTTGTAGATTTAGCTATATAAAATGTTTTCCATTAATCTCTTAGAGTAAGAATTTTCTTTTATAACTCTTTTTTCCACTTCTTATTCTGATTATGAAGAAAGAAAATACTACTTGGGAGATTCAAAATCTGGATCTCACACATTTAACTAATTAATACCATGTAAAAAATTGAACCTATTTTCTTCGGCCACAGGTAGGTATACAGAACTGAAAGCATAGCTGAAAAGGCATAGAGAAAACAGATTTTATGTACCTTTGATAACATTAGTGCCTTCCCTTCCCTTCATATTTGTTGCTAGTGATATTGACGCTGTTGGAGAGTCCCAGTGCCATTTTAGCATTATATCAAGTACAAAAATTCTCCGCTATTACAGGTAAACAAACACAATTTCTTCAGAATGAAGATGGGTTTCTGCAATGAAAATAAGGTGAAGGAGACGTATTTTTCTAGAGAATAGGTCAAATAAGGAAACTTCCACGAGGGTACCAACACGATTCTAGGCAATTGCCAATTTTTCGTAATACATAAAGTCAGAAAAAGGTATATTGTGATTTTGGATGAGCATTAACTAAGTATCATCCTACATCTTTCTAGGTTTTGGGGATTAAGGTACTGAAGAATGGGATAAGTTTGAATTGGGCATTATGTTACATTTTTAACAGGTTTCGGTATTAAGGTATTTTAGCTTGGGATAAGTTTGAACAGGGTATGATGCTTAGTTTCAGGTCTTAGGGTATAATCTATTGTAGCAGCAACAATAGTTCACAGTTGTAGGTTTAAGTAACCATACAAACTGCAAATAGTATAAGAATATTAAAAAGAGAGCAACAGTAGCAAAACTGCTATTAGAAAGGAATAAAAGTGCTATTAGCAGACACCTTCTATGGCATTTACCTCTTCATCGTTGTCTGAGCTATCTTCACTCAAACTATTTGACAGAATGCCTCAAAGAGATGTCAAGTCATGCAAAGCACAAGGGTACATGCGAGTTAAGCTGTGTGATTTTGGGGAGTCTAGTTTAAGGCTTTACAGTTTCCAGTCCCCTGAAGTCACCAGGGGAACTTGTTATTAGAGGGCACTGGAAGTCTTCCAATATCCCCTAGAAGGTTTTGAAATAGATAGAGAGATTCTAAAGCAATATACTCATAAAGCAGATGTACATAGCTTTGCCTTGACTTGTTATGAGATTCTAATGGGAATGCAACCCTTTGAGGGAGTGGATACCAGGAATGTCTACGAACTAATAATACAAAACAAAAGGCCGAGACTACAATAGAGCGATGGCAAGATAGGCACGAATTGGATTTTCTTAAAAAATACCCTAGAAATTTTGAAGGCTACAAAAATGCAATAAATCAAAATCATGGGAAGTGACTTACCTACAGATTCTGCAAAAATTGTGTCGACCAGTCAATGATGCAAATGAGAGAAAATGGGCAGAGGTCCCAAGAAATTTTCAGGAAACCCCAAGTTGTGTACCATTGATGCTTAATCTTGTTGCTTCAATCTATTCACATAGTAAAGGGGTGAAAAGCATTACTGGCGGGGAAAGCGGTAAAAAATGGAGTGGAAACCATTAACAGTGAGAGAAATGCGACTTACCTGAAGATTATGCAATGTCGCTGATAAAAAAAAAGCTCACGAAAGTAAGGAAAATATTAACAGAAGGCAGATATTTTGGAAGGAGAGTTAATGAGACATTAAACGAAGATATTTTGGACATAAAGTCCCATGTTGAGGAAGGAAGGTGGCAAACCAGAGTTATTGTGTAGCAATTGCATGACATTAAATGCGACCTACCTTGCCAGTGAAACGATCAACGATTATGGATAGATGTAGAACCTTTCCAAGTGCCTGTGGGAAAAATGGTGAGCGGTCAAGGGATGGATTTCATTGCAGGTGATTGCCTGTCGAGCAATCTACACTATTGGAGGTAAAAATTCCTTCAAAATACTAAGCGTAGGACATCTTCGGCGTAATAAGATGGGCCACACAGGGCCCAGTTACAATACTATTTCAATTTGTTAAGCAAAGAACCCATTGTTGTTGTGTACTATGATTTTTGTGACACATGAGAGATACCCTGAAGATGTCCAAAATGAATGCTTGGGCACATAAGGCAAATAGGATTCCATCGTTAAGAACCCAACAATGGGCATTAGTAATCAATTTTTCTTCTATCGTGGCCATTCAACCCTTCACAATGCTTGTCACCATTTGAAAGCATTGCAAAATTTATTATCTGTCCTTCGGCTTGCGCCAATTTTAATGCCTTGCCCAATTTTTTTGATGTGGGTGGACCAATCATATACCTCTTTTAATTTAAGAGTGGCCTCTGCCTAATATTTAAAATTCTTTTTTTTAAATCTCATTTTCCCCCTCATTTGCTAGTTTGTCTAGCTTTCCATTGGTTTCTTTGAAAATATGTTGAAGTGTGTAATTGTTGAAATTCTCAATCATCCCTAATGCCTTCTCCACCAACAATCAAAGTTTTCAAATAGTACTCTTCCTAGTTTTAATGGCATGGATGACCAATAAGAGTCCCCTTCAACTTCAATATGTTCTAATTGCATATCCTTACATAGTTGCAGACCTGGAATAAGAGCTTGAAGTTCAGCCTCATTGTTTGTTCCTATTGGTAGGGGTTGCACAAGCTCATCAACTATTTTCCCTTCCCAATTCCGGACAATGCATCTCACGCCTGAGATGCCATGATTTCCTCTAGAGGCCCCATCAAAATTCATTTTATATCAATGGTGTTTCAAGGGTTTCCAGGCTATATTCTCCCTTGTAGGTTTTTATCCTTTCTAGGTTCCATGCACCTTGGAAATGAAATTTTAAGCCCATACCAAACCTGTCTCATCTTTACATCCCAATCCGTGAAAGACACTCTTTGAGAGTTTATGCATGCCACCTTGCTATTTGCTACCTCTACAATAGCTACTTCAAGGCTCTTGTTTAGAAATGATGGTAGGGTCCTTTCCTTGTCTTGGAATAATCTTTTATTTCTTTCTTCCAAATCTCCCATACCATAATTGAAGGGAAAATTATCCATAGACTTGCAAAAAAAACATTCTTTTTTATTATTGGCCATGTTTTGAAGAGAGTGAGGATGTCATTTGGTAGAGCACTAATCCAACCCAACTTAGCACACACTCATCTCCAACAAGCTTGTGTGTTCAAATGGGAATCCTATTAGAAGATGTTTAGCGTTCTCCTCTTCACCTCTGCACAAAAAACATCTTGTGTGGCCTAAATATCCCATTTTCATGACCTTGTCTGCAGTTAGAATCCTATTTTGGAGTGTTTCCCATACAAAGGTTCCCACTTTTTAAAAGACATTGATTACTCCAAAATAATCGTAGGGGAAAATTTGACTTTTCTTCATACTGCCCCAAGATTTCATAACCATCCTTTACATTGTATTTCCCCATTTTACATCTTGTCCATACCACTTTATCTTTACCATCTTGAATGTAAACAATTTTGTTTTTGAGTATCTGTTTAAGCTACTTAGTTTTATTTTGTGGAAAATTTATATTGTCAGGTTCTTTTTAGTGCCAGTTTTGGACCACGTTAGTGACACATTCTTCCAAGTAGTCTTTGACCCTTGTTCCCCAAGCTTAGGATAATGCTCTTTGCATGTGTTCTATGTTCAAAATACTAATAAATCATGGGTATCCCCCATGAGTCTTCCCAAAATGATGTTGACTTTCAATCATGAATGTCCCATGAGAGATATTCTATACAATTAATGGTTGACACTGAATCATAAATTTCCATATTCTCAAACCTTAAGGTTGTGATCAAGGTTTTTACGCATGGTTAGATCAAGAAACCAAATTCAAACCAAAGATCAAGTAATAAAGAATGGATTAGCATAAAAGATCATAAACTAATGAAGTGGCACAAACACATACCTATTCCATTACCGAATTACCTCCATTACCTTTCCCCATTTTGATTTGAAGCTCCAAGTGCCCTTAGTATTGAAGATGCAACTAAAGCTTGTGACAATGATAGAAAAATATTGAAATTATATTTATTTAATTATAAGGGACATGAACCTTAGTGACGTAACAAAATAATATTTAATTAATTAGAGGTTGAGGTGAAATGATGGAAAGATTTAATTAAATAATTAAAATTACTTAATTAATAGGAGAGTGGTGACATTAGAAAATAAATTTTAGGTTTCTACAAGGGAATATTTTCTGAAATAAGTATACTACTTTCGCTGCATCCATTTAAGTATTTTCTTTATAGGATCTTGGCCCATTTTGATTCATTATTTGTATACATTCTCTAGATTATTTTTTCTCCAAGAGCTTTGTTTTGTTTTAATAAATATCTTATTCCCACACCACCATCCTCTTTAGCTTTGCATATCTTGTCCCAAGCAATTAATGCAATCTTCTTTTGTTCTGATGTCCCTTTTCAAAAGAACTTACTCATGCTTGAGTTTAAGTTATGATACTTGATCATTGATAAAGAAAGGCAAGACAATAGGTAAATCAAAATTGTTGATATGACTTCCTTTAACATCACCATTTTGCCTACCCAAGAGAGTCATTTCCCTTTCCATGATGCCAATTGGTTGTTTTTTTAAATTTCCAAGGGGTCCCATAACTTGATGTTTCTCAATCCTTTAGCTAAAGGAAGACCTAAATAGGTGGTTGGGAGCTGACCTTTCTTAAATTTTAAAACCCTAGTTATTTCTTGCACCTTCCTTGGTTTTGTGTTGAGAAATAAAATTTTAGATTTAGCTTCACGTACCTCTTTCCCTGATGTTGTAGTGTAAACTTCTAGGATCTCCTTTAAATGTTGTGCTTCCCTTATTTTTCTACCCCAAAGAGCATGGTATTGTCTATGAATTGATTGTGAGTTATTTTTGGTGTTTTACTTATTATCTGAATTTCATCTATACTCTTTGATACAATGGTCATGGTGATTTCTCTACCAAGGGCTTCAACCATTATGATGAATAGGAAGGGGGATAGGGGGTCCCCTTACCTAATTCCTCTTGATTCCCTAAAGTAACCTTCAGGCAAGCCATTAAGAAGGATTGATAATATAGGACTTGATATGCAATCAAAGATCCAATTCACTTAATGTAAGTCAAACCCAAAGGCCTCTAAAAGCTTGGATAGGAATCTCCAATCTACTTAGTCGTATGGCTTCTTGATGTCCAATTTGGCCAGCATACTTTGTATTTTACTATACTAAATAGAATGAATTTATTCTTGAGAAATTATTACTCCTTCCAAGATCAACCTTCCTGGCATAAAACTCATTTGTTCTTCCAAAATCAAATTTGGGAGGATTAGTTTCAACCAATTTTCCATTTCCTTCACCATTATTTTATAAAGAGTATTACATAATGCTATTGGCTGGAACTCATCTAACGAAGTATGTTTCTCTTTCTTGGGGATTAGTGCTAAGAATGTATTGTTAATCTCCCTTAAGACCATAGCAGAAGATCTTGAATCCTCTATAATAGTCACCGACTCTTTTACCACTATATCCCAACATTTTTGAAAGAATCTAGCTAGAAAGCCATTTGAGCTAGGAGCTTTGTCAGGGTGTAATTGAAAGGAAACATATTTTATCTCTTCTTCTGAGAAATCCTCCATTAACATTTTATTTTGTGCTTCAGTTACAAACTTAGCAATGTTTAGCAAAAAATAGTTTTGGGAGCCCATATCTGATCCTTCTAGATTGTTGAGTAGATTGTGGAAGCCACACCTTCCCTTGCAATATCCTCTGAATTCTCTAAGATGACCATGTTTTCCCTTTTGATTTTTGTAATATGGTTTCCATCCCTTCTAACTTTTATCACATTGTGAAATTATTTAGAGTTCTTATCTCCCTCATTGATCCATGTCTCCCTCAATTTTTTCCTTTGTTAAATTCCTTCTTTGGCCTATACCTCCTCACAATCCTTTAACAATTCCTTCTTCTTCATAAAATTCTTGTCCATACCTACTAGGATTACCTCTTCATTTTTTATTTTTTATTCCTCTTCTAGATTTGTTTTCATCTCAAAAATATTCTTGAAGTGAGTTTAATTCCAAATCTTTATTGTTGTTTGATCATTTTTAATTTTGTAACTATGCCAAACATCTTAGTTCCTTTAGGTTTCACTTTAGACCACCATTTCTCTATCAATCTCATGAAGTTTTGGCCTTTAAACCACATGTTTTTAAATTCGAAGGGACATCTTATAGGCCTTTTATCACTTGAATTTTAAAGCTTAATTGGGTAGTGATCGGACCTAGATTGTGGCACAATGCTACCATCTAAAGAGAATGGAAAAGAAGCCAAATCACATTTGAAAAATTATTTGTCCAAATTCTCTACTATGTTGTTAAAGCCCAATCTTATGTTAGTCCATGCAAAATTTCTATTGTCCATTTGGATCTCCAACAAATGGTTTTCCGTCACAAACTCCTTAAAATCTATTTGAGATTGATATTTTCTTTTGAACCCCTATTATTATCTTGGTTGTGAAGGATGGCATTGAAGCCCAACGTAGGAAAAAAAGGTCATTTGAGACATGCAATAAAAAATTTATAATAGATCCCCCCATATCTCCCTTTTCTTTAGGCAACAAGACGGGCCATAAACATTAACTATGATGAATGCCAAGTTTGAAGTTAAGCTTCTTACCTTGCATGTCAGTCAATGTCTATGAGCTTCCATTAGCTCGGCATACACAACTTGTGGTCTCCAAAAGGTAATCATTCCCCCAAAGGCACCTTCATATTAAACTATTTCTGCTTGCCAAAACTTGCATTTACTTCTAAATAACTCCACCTTTGTTTTGATCTTGGATTCTCAAATCATGAAAATATCTACCAATGATGTCTCTATACAATGCCTCACCAAGCGCTTTTTGTTAGGGGTATTTAAGCACCTAATATTCCAAGAGTATATCCTCATTGCTCCTCGTGAAGGGTAATTCCCCTCCCTTATCTTAGAAGCATGACAATCTTTACTTGACCCTCTACATCACCATCTAGTGATTTCTTCTCTATATTTGTCTTTACTCCTTCTTTCTCCCTTCACTACAATTTGGGATTTTTTTGCCATTTCTGTTTGTTTGATACCCAACTTTCTCAAAGCTTATTATTAATTTATCTTGTTTAAATGCTATATTTATATTAACTAGCATACATGTCTTTATATAATCTATGTAAAGGAGATTGAGATATCATTCTCAATATGCCAAATTTTAATTGGATTTGTGAATTAAGTAGAATAATCACCTCAAAAATGATATCTTTCAACATCTTTACATAGATTTTGTAAATATAGATATGCTCATTTCATTAATTAAATTTTTTTTTATTTGAATATTTTTTTATTTACTTAACAATAATTTTATTTTACATTACAATTATTTAAGTTATTATATTTTTATTTAATTTTAAATATTATTTAATTTTAGCTTTATTTTTTATCAATGACATGAGAATTTTTCCTACCATAAACATGTGACCTTATCCCCAACATGAACACATGTCATTAACGCAAATAATTCAAACCCATAAGCATAGTAGCCCAACAAGGACACAAAGCCCACAAGCACACTAGCCCAATGAGGTTTTGGAGCATTAAGTTACTTGGCATAAATACCAATATCATCAACGTGAAAGTTCAAACCCTCAAGCACAATAAATTAGCAAGGGCATAATGACCTATAAAGGGTTTGAACCTTGGTGGCTACAACAACAATGCCACACTTTAACAATCAAACTATGCCATGAATGACAAAATTACTTTGTTTTATTATATTGTTTATTTGGATTTTATTTGAAGAGCTATTTTAGTTTTGTAACTAAATTTTAATTTTACTCTTCAAAAAACCATCATTACTTATTTTGATAATTATTTTGTTTTATTCTTACTTTAGAAATATTTAAATACCAAGTTATCTAAAAAATGTCAAATATGAAAGTTATTTTATTTAAGAGCTATTTTTTAATTCTTAGCGAACATCAAGAATAATAATACATTCATTCAATATGATTTATTTTACTTATTTAGTGAATCATCATATAGAATACAAATTTGAGCAACAATAATATTAATTTTCTTATTTAATAATTTTGAAAATGTCATTTATATTTCTTTATTAGTTTATGTTTGGAAAAATCAATATATAAATAAAATTATTATTTAAATTTTATTGCATTTTCAATGCATTAAATTCTTATGATAATTTTTTTAAACTATATCAATTTAATATTTCTTAGTCAAGTATTAATTTGAGGTTCAAATTTCAACTCTAATAATATTTTGTTGTTGTTTGAATGAAATTGAGCACAATTATAGTTTATAAGGTGGAAGGGTAAATTAATATGAAAATTAATTATGTCTTGAATGATATCATTTTCATAAAATTACATTGTTGACTTTCAAATTATTGATTTTTTTGAGAAAAGACTTACGCTAGATATAATTATACACTAAATATACTCAATTATATGTTTATAAAAAATGATTCACACTTATTGAAATAGTGTGAACTACTATCTTTAATCATTTTATTTCTTTGGTACAAAAAATGATTAGTGAGAACTTAAGTCATCTACAATTGTTATAATAGTGCATTGTTTATGCAATCTAATAGCCACTACCCTTCACTCCAACTACAATTTCAACTATCAAATCACCAATATGAATTAAATACGATGTGGTCAAGTGCATCGTTGATAAAAAAATCATGCTACCTTGAATTTAATTTGGAGCTATTTAATTTCACAATTGGACTTATTCTAACAACTCTATTATCTCTTTATATCCACTAAATACATAATCAATAGAAAGAACTAGATGCAATGTGTCTTTTATTTATTTAAGAATTATTTAAGATTTTTTTATTGGTAATATAGGAAAATTTTAGCCTAGCCTAAGCTAGGTGAGGCCACAAATGGGGGACCTCATCCTCAACATGAACACACATATTTAATGTGAATGGTCCAAACACATGATCTTAGTGTAGACATGTAAAATTGACCTAACATCTATCACACACTTTAAATGACATTTTCACATCATTGACATCATTATCATCAAACATCACTGCATTTCATGTCATTTCACATCAAAACCCTAAATTCCCCTATTAATTGAATAATACTACACTTTAATTAATTCAAATTTTCACCATTTTCGACGAATTAAATATATTTCATTTATTTAACAAAGTCCTAAAACCGTATTTCTGCTATTAATTGAATAAAATGACATTATTTAATTAATTCATGCTTTCATCATTTCGACTAATTAAATAAATTACATTTATTTAATAAAGTCCTAATCTCACTTTATTTTGTCCTGATTAGTTAAATAACACCAATTATTTAATTACATCACTAAATCACTTTATTCCCCTAAGTCGATTAAATTATTAAATCATAATAATTTAATTAACTCACTTTCCCTCCAAATTTGAATAATTTGAATAAACTATTAAAAACATTATCAAAAATCAAATCAAAACTAATGCAACTTTGTTTGCAAAATTTAAATTTGATTTGCACGCTCAACTCTAAAATGAATGAATTAATTAAATCAATTTATTATTCATTCTCAACCACTTTTCCGATTGAGCAAATTAGATTGCTGACTAAGCCATCTAATTTGCTAACTAAGCCATCTAATTTCCTAACTAAGCCATCTAAATCTTGGCCGATCAATCTAAATCCTGACTAACCAATCTATTCCTCAATCACACAAATTGTACAATCTACTTTGCAAAATCTATTACTGTCTAAATCCTCTTAACACGTTTTAACCATTGATATTGATACAACATTGTTTAATCCTAATCGTCCATTTTGAATCACATTTTCTATATAAAAAACCTCTTTCCTCACAAAAAAGGGATCAAAGAGTCAACACCATTTGCATAATGAAGTACTGTTACTGTCGACTTTCACAACCACCATTGATAGTGCTAAAACTATGGAGGCTTCACAATCATACGAGCAACCACATCCTCGCGAATATACTCCGATACGAGATGGGTAGCAGTTTTATTATTGAATTCAATTGTTTATGTATTTCATTTTCATGTTCTTGAATTCAATATTCTAAATTGTTCATTTTGTAAGTGTAGGAATGGATCTTAGATTAGTGTTCTTGATTATAGATTAGATTCTATTTCAATTACGTTTGTCTTATTTTATGTCTATGATTTTCCCCCTTACACATCCTAGCACGCTTGGCGGGACCACAGTCCTAACTACTAACGTTTCTATGAGTTTAAATTGAATTTGCAGGTTTCTTGAGTGCTTTTGAAAAAAATTCAAGCATTGTTCTAGAAATTTCCACATTTTCCTATCAAAGAATCTGCCTAGTTGACCCTAAAACCAACGCACTTGACACTAAAACCTGCTCATCTGACATTTTCTAGCGCATTTTACTAATTACAAAGGCTGCACTTGCAATTTTTCTGTGCTTTTGCTCTCTAACAAAGGGCGCACTTGCTGATTTTTTAGTGCTTTTGCTCTGTCAGACTTGTGTCGAGATCTTTTAACTTAAGATTAATTTTTACACTAATGAATGCCTGATTTTGGATGTGTGACAGGTATTGACATTTTTGTATGCAGGATCAAGAAACCACTAACATGTTTTATGTAGGGAAGACAAACAATCAAATGATTTCGTATATTTGATGCTTATTAACTTAGGAATTTTTCATTTCAGTGCTTAAAACGAACCCTACAACAATACATTTTGTTTTAATGCTCTAAAAAGAACCATTTCCAAAGCTTTATTAAGTTAGGAATTTTTCATTTCAGTGCTTAAAATGAACCCTACAACAATACATTTAGTTTAAGTGCTTTAAAAAGAATCATTTCCAAAGATTTCTTAAGTTAGGATTCCTTCATTTTAGTGCTTAAAATAAACCCTACAAACAAAACATTTTTGTTTAAGTGATCTAAAATGAACTCTTTCCAAGTTTTCATAGTTAGAGAATTTTTCACTTGGTGCATAAAAAGAACAAACAAACAAAGTCATTTGCTACTCTAAAAAGATTTTTTAGCTTTCAAATTAAATATTTGGAGTGTTAATTTCTTTTCCGTTGACCACAATGATTTATTTTTATTGACACATGCTCACATTTGATTTTGTTGACCAAGTAAGACCAGGATCAATTTAGAAACACTCAAATTTGGGCTTAAAAATGAACAAATCATTCTCTTTGTCTTGCACCTTTGCTATGATATTGACTGATGTCTAGAACACTTCCATTGGGTGCAATTAAAAATAATTACTGATATCTTATTCACATAATTTTGGGGATAACACCACTTGAGTTGCTTAAAAATAATCAAATTGCTATGAATTGTATGTCGTGCATTCAGTGTTTGGCAAGCTAGATGGTTTTCTTCTCCCCTCACACCTTTTGGCAATCTTGGGTGAGCGAAAATATCTTGAGCTTCACACCTTTATTTTCAAAGCACACCTTTTAGAGGGCCTACCTATTGATACACATCATGTACCAAAGAACTCATAGGCAACCCAATCAGTACTTTTGTTCTAGACCGCTATATAAATAAATTGTGGGTGTGAAGAAAGTTCATCATCTTGCTAGGTGTTGTTGGCCTATATTGATGTCAATCTCCCTTAGTATTTGTATGATATGTAAAACTTGTAAGGGATAGGCCTTTTAATTGAGAAAAATTCCACATGTATAGGGATCTGAAAATAATATCCCCAGAACATTACTAAGAGCCAAATTGTTTTAGAAGCTACCCCTTTATCCAAAAACATTCTTTGAAAGTGGTGTATCGGAATTTACTTCTGAGAAGTTACTTGCCAAGTACGACTACAAGCCCATGCCATAAGTTGCATGTAAAATAGTCTCTTCGGAGCATGAGGCAGACCTACCTAAAAGAATGGTTTCTATCCACTAGGGTTATAAATGTTTGTTCATGTTAAACCTTCCAAAAACATTCAAAACAAACTTGACATTAAATTATGTGCTTGATCTAAAAGAACACATCCAAACAAACACTAAACATGATGGTTGCATCACAAAACCTTTGACTTAGTGTATGATTTTAAAAGAAGCCCTATATTTGTACTCCTTGAAAGGATTTTTCCTTAAAGGTTTCCAAATATTTTAGCTTTAATTTCATGCTACATTAGATCAAATTAAACATTTGGAAACTATGGCTTGGGTGTCGTGATTTCACAACTTGAGGCCATAGACATGAAGGTCACACAAATTCCATGCTTTTTGAGTTAGTCCAGTGCTGTTGTATCACTTTCCATATTCCAAAAATAAAAAAATTGAGGAGAAAAACCAACTTAAACTTGTAAAAATCTAGAGAAAGATTGCTCAAACTGGGAACAAAACACACATATAGCCGCCTTTGCACAAAATTCTAGTGCAGCTTGTCCCATTTTCTATCAGAGTTGCTAAAAGTTCATTGCATTTTTCTCTTTCTTAGAAAATCCACTAATGAAAATCAATTGCATTTGACAAAAACTATGCACTTGATGTGGAACTCGCGCAATTGCTTCTTTTTTCCCACACTTGCTTATGAGAAACCAACACACTTGCCAAGAATCTGCTTGCCATTTCCAAAGAAACTCACCTTTGCCTAAGTAATCATTGCACTTGAAAAAAACACATAGAACCAACACACTTGCTATTTCAGCTCACACTTGCTTCACAAAAACCCACACACTTGACACATTTTAGCCCACAATTAATAAATATCGCCGCTCTTACTCCCAAATTGGCGCCTTTGCTCAGAAACCAGTGCTATTGCTCTATCCTGTTGAAAATTGGGAAAAACGAACCGAAGCTACTTATAGGATCCTTGGTAGGACAACACAATTGGAAAACCAAATAATTCATATAGTCCTTCATTCACTTTCACCATTCCATCCTATTTTTGGAAACTAGAATTAAAACACACAAACCTAGATTATTCCCTCACTCGCACTTCTAAGATATCAAGAGTTACTTGGGACTCGTAGATAGTTCAAGCAAGCTTTCCCACAACATATCATCTAGAAGGAGAAGTGAGATATCAATCCAAGCCCTCAACATTTTGAGTTCCAAAGGTAGTATCACCCCAAAAAATACTCAAACCCTAGTGCCTTGAGCTTCATAACAAACCATATCAAAGTATCCATAGTTTCACCATATGACCATTTGGTGACCAGTTGCTTTGGTTCAACAACTAAACCTTGTAGCACCAATCCTACAACCTAGTCTCACACACATTGAAGGTGAACAAACTGATATCATTAGCAATTTAAGAACCTTCATATTTGAGAAGAATGAAACACCCAACCAGTGGAGAAATGCAACACAAATCTTAGATGAAGAGGAAGAGAAAGCGAACATAGAAGTTGAAATACCCATGTTACCACCTCCTATGTGGCAATAGATATACATCCACCGTGATCTACGACAAGAGAAAAATCCTTAAGTGAAAATCCATGTTCTGACTTCCAAAAAACTACCCTACAATTTTTTTTTTCCAAAGGGTACATCTTGAGAAGATACCACACTCATCAAAACACACTAGAACATTTCTATTTGTGATTCTCAATGGGCCAACCACCTATAGATCTAATGCATTGAAAATACAAACAAACACATTCTTTTTTTTCATAGCTAGGAGTCACGAGAATTTTCAAAAAATCTTTCCAGTTGTTTATGCCAAATACAAGATCACAACATAGGAAGAACATGGAAGTGAACAAGAAAAACACCAACATCCCACCAGCAAACTCCATTAACGATGAAGGTGGCCCATGAGGATATAAACCAAGTGACCTTACAATAGGGTATTGAGTATCAAAACATCCCTAAAAAAATGTCTATATATTACCCAAATAACTCTTATCAAGGCTCACAACATCAAGTAGGGAAGCAACATCACTGGTTTCAAAATCACCATCAGGGAATAAGTCCTAAACATCAAATTTCCCTAAATAAAATTTATAAAAATATTGAGGAAATTAAACAAGATCAAAATACAACGTATCATCAACAAATTATTCAATGTCGAAACATTGAATATCCACAACAAACAAACATCATTCCACAAACACCTCAATATCCACATCAAAAAAACTTCCAATATCATCAAAACATTGATTCATATCAACAACAAAATTTATTTCCACAACACCAAGAAGTACTGTTAACATGAATGATTGCACCCAGATGATAAGCTTGGAGGCTCAACAATCCCATGAAACATGTAAACATCTTCGAGCCTATGGGTTGCTCATGATGAAGATGAATCTCTAGAGTATGGGTTAGTTCCCCTTTAGATCTCCTAGAAACTAATGAATTTTGTGGGAAAAGGGATAGAAAGATGCTCTAGAAATGTAAATTTAATTCTAGGAGGTGATACATCAATGATTTGGAATGAAAAAAAAACACTAAATCCTTGACTTATAACTTTGAATCAAAAGTTGTTGGTTATGATGTTCACAATTTAGATTTTGCATAAAATCATAAGTGTTTCATGTGATGGTTTCAATTTTTAGTTTTGTTTTGAAGGTAAAATGAGTTTACACATCAAGTTTACTCAAAATTGGTTTGACACAACATATGACTTGATTTAATATGACAAAAATTCAAAATACATTGCTTAGATGAGGAAGAAACAAAGGATTCAAATGAACCATAATGAAAATCTGCAAGAACATGTATCTACAATGTAAAATGAAAGCTCCAAATAGGACCAATAACTCTTTCTTTATTGATTTCAAAGAAAAAGTTGCTGCTACATGAAAATAAATTGAGAATTACTTAGAAAATTGTGTTACAATAATGTCTCTCAACTTAGAATGAGAAGAAGAATCAAGAACCCTCCAAGAATGATTGGATTTTGTATTATATGCTAAAAGGAAGCCTTGAATGATCTTTAGTTGACTAGAATGGATGTTTTAGTCATCTCCCTTGCACAAGCTTATTGAAGAAGATGATCTCCTTGATCTATGCATGTGGAAAATTCTTCTTTGGTCATGTAAGCTTGAAAATCATGCAAAAGAGGCTTCAAACTGGAGCAAACTTTGTGATTAAGTGTCCAAAACTCCTCTTGAGTGATGGTGAACCCACGTGGGACCTCAAAAATAATGTAGGACTACCCTTTGTGCCTTAAAATCCTCCTTAAATGGTGGTTTGAACCAATTTGCATGAATTTGGAAGTTTTTGGGCGTGTAAGGCCAAAAAGCCTTAATTTAAGGGTTCTAAACTGATCTTTTTGCAAGGTTTTTGGCTTGAACTTCACCTCATTCCAATTGCAACCACATGGGCTCTTAAGTAGGCCTAAAAATGCCACAGAGTGCACTAAACTAAGTGTGAAGTCCATCTAATCTATAATCAACTTGTGAATATTCCTTGCGTGATCATTGGTGTATGAGTTGCTTTAATGATTGTGCTCCTTTGATAATGGAGTTATTTTCCTTCTTTGTCTCAAGTAGGCTGCCACTTTAATACTCTGCTCTTTCATCATTATGTTGAATTCTCTTATTTTCTCTCATATGCTATTGTCAACCTTCATGTCCTTTGATCAAATTAGTGTCTTGCTTTTGATAAGACTATACCCTCCATTATTGAAAGTGACTGTGTTCCTTAAAGGTTTTCATGATGAAGCATAAATTTTTTCCTCTGTATTCTTGCATGATTATGGATCTGATTTTTGTATGGCTAACTCTAATGCTTATTTGGCTTGTACTTTGAGCTTGCTACCCCTGCAACTTTGTTGTCCATTTTTGTGCTTCACAACCCTTCTTCAAACTACTTTCCACAACTTTTGAGATTGCTTCTCATTTGTCTTGAAATTTTCTGCACTTAGCATGGATGAAATTGTTGCACTTACTCCCAATAAGTAGCTCACTAACATGCTAATTTTTTGAATATATTTTTTCTTCTTTATGAAAGTATTTTTCTGCTCCTTTCATGGCATTGTTTCTACACTTTTTGAATTTATTTGTTGCACCTTTTATGAATGAAATTGCTACACTTTTTAATTTATGATTTTTTGCTCATTAATGATTGTATTTGTTGTCCTTTAATGGGACTATATTAGGTCACATGCATCTTCACCAAACTATTATTAATCTTTCCTTCTCACTAAATGCTTTGTTTCTTTGTTGCCCTTTTAGATACATCTTTATGGTGGCTACTCTTGATTGAAGTGATTGCCCATGTATTTGGCTAGGGTTTTGAAAATAACAGTCAAAACTCCCTCTTGCTCTTAACCTATATGAACTATCATACCAATTTTGAACAACAACGTCTCTTCTTCATGATTAATGTCTTTTCATGGATCTTCAAGATTAATAATATTTGAAACACCAGGAATCACATACACTCTTTATCATATCTTTGAGCTTTCTAAAACATTCTAAGGAATACACACTTCATGTAATTTCTCCTCCAGGTTTCCACATGAAGAGGACCACCCTTTTACATTAACCATCACAACTTATATATAGATTTAGTGCTTCGAACCCCTTTTTTAATTCTTCATATGAAAGTCTTTGTTGTCCCTGATATTTAATGAGTTACCTTGTAATCTTAGAACCCATTTAGCTATCCTTTACTTATCTAGACTGTGAATGCACTTTTGACTATGATTCCTTCTTTTTGACTAATATCTCTTATGTCATGCAAGGATTCTTTTTCTTGATTGTCATCATCAAAGTTTCAAGTCTAAAACTATCTTCTTTTGTCTTCAACAATCATGTGACTGTCCTCCTGTGGATTTGAGACTCTATAAGCTTCGAACCATTTTTTACACATTTCATCCCTGTACTGCTACCTTTTATGCACAATCCACTTAATCTTCAACTTAAGACCATCCTTTCATTTATATAAGAGCAAATACAACTAATGTTCATTTAACTTTGATTTTGATCACTCAAAGGGAAATTTTTGGGCTTCCATTATGATTGAATAAGTCATCAAATGGTATCATGATTGAAGAAGTGAACCTTATTCTAGGTTTGGTACTTGAGAGTTTCCTAAGAATTTAGCAATGGACAACTTCATATTTGCTTTATTATGAAATAACAAAGTGGTAGCAAAAAGAAACAATGCATAAATCTGAGAAACCAAAAAAATATTGATGCCCATGACCATGAACAAACCCATAACACCTTACACGATTTTTTTTTGATGAAAATCCATGCTTAGCTACTCCTTGAATAGGTTTTTTGAAGTTGAAATTGAAAAATAATTTCAAGATTCATCACATACCTAGAGTCATGCATAAAAAATCCCACACCAATCCTTAGAACAAGTACTCAAACAAGGTATGACCACCATGCAAAACCTTTGAATTGCTATGCAAAAGGCTCCTTGACTATTGAAAACCCTTGTTTCTCAACCTCCATTATGATACTCAGACTTCACTATAGTTTTCCCATATTTTTCTGCATGTGAAACCTTTTCTTTCCTTCACTTTGCTTTCTCCACCATGAGTTTTCTACCCCTTTACTAACATTCCATTTTCTCCAAGCCTTGGCATGAAACATTTCCTCTTCCTGCTTTTAACTCTATGAATACAAATATTTAAAAAAAGTTTTAATAAGAGGGTTTTTTTTTAAAAATTTTTTTAGCTTTGAGTTCATGCCTTCATTTATTATTATTATTTAAATGATACATTTAAATATTTCCAAGTTTATAAAAAATGAACTACAAGTACCTCAATCATAGTATTAAGAAGTTCTGCAATACCAAAGTGTATCTCAAGTGGAATATCAAAATGTACCCCAATCGTAGTGTCAAGAAGTTCTGCAACACCAAGGTGTACCTCAATTGTAATATCAAAATGTACCTCAATCATAGTATCAAGAAGTTCTGCAGCACCAAGGTGTACCTCAAGTGCAATATCAAAATGTACCTCAATCATAGTATCAAGAAGTTTCGCAACACTAAGGTGTACCTGAAGTGCAATATCAAAATGTACCTCAATTGCAATATCAAGAAGTTCTGCAACACCAAGGTGTACCTCAATCGCAGTATTAAGAAGTTCTGCAACACCAAGGTGTACCTCAAGTGCAATATCAAAATGTACCTCAAACATAGTATCAAGCAGTTTCACAAAATCAAGAGCAAAATAATCAAGAAAGGCCGCAGAGGAAAGATCACCAACCAAGAAGGAAATTCACCCCTTTGGGAGAGACTTTAGAGGTAATCATGCACAAATTAGTACAATAGGAAATTATCAAAATAACCAACAGTCCAACTTATGATGAACCAAACTTTAAACTCCCTTGGTTTAATGAGTATGAACGATGTGAGTTCCACAAAATCAAGGGTAACAGAACGAACAAATGCACAACACTCAAAAATATCATCCAAGATATTATTGATCAAGGAGAAATAACTATTGAAGATGACATTCAAGGTCCACCTACCAATGACAATAATGAAAATGTCTCAACCTCAAAATTTGAAAACAACAATCAAGAGCTATCTGTCACCGATCACATTGACAATGTCTCTACATCATCCAGTGAGAAAGAGGACATACATAAAGAATTTAATCCCAAGTATGATCAAAATTAATCACCCAAGTCTAGCAATGATCCAATCCAAGATATTTTAACATCATCCAACCTCATGGTAGTACATATTGAGGATCAAGAGACTCTTAATCCCGCACTTATACCCAATACATAAAATCTAAGCCAAGAGCTATCACCCATAGGACCACATTTTGAGAAAATCCAAGGATCCTTTACAAGAAATATCTTCTTTGAAATTGATCCATTACAAGAATGTGATCCAAAGCATATCAAAGATAATACCACACAAGGTTAAGATCAAGAAACCTTACAATCAAAATATTACAATGACCTGGTAGATATCTTCCAAGACATCCAAGGTTTTCCAAAAGAAGAACACATCCATATACCAAGCACACATAGATATTACCATGAGATGCTTACTCCTAATGGACATGTAGATGATCTTCATCCAACACAAGAGTTTCATACTCTTGATATCATAAACAAGGAACAAGAGTCACCTACTCTTAACATCTTTACACATGATCAAAGCACAATAGAATCTATAGAAATATCTGAAATTGATCAAGAAGAAGCATTAAGATTAGAAGCATCCTTCAGGTAGGTTGAAGACATTGAGCATGAAAATATGGAGCACGATATCTTGAAATCAACAAAGATAATGGACAATATTGAGCAACAGAGCAATGGGTATACACTAGTCAAAGAAGCACCAATATACATTGAGGGGCCATTAAAATCTAATATTTCACAAGATCAAGTTGTAGATATCAATCAAGAAGTTATCCCACATATGAAGGATTCTACGAGTGAAGAAGCTATCACCTTTGAAGATCCACAACAAAGTAGAGAAGGATTAGCACATTGTTTCCAAGGTAAATTATATCCTATTGCAGATAAATTTTTTTAATAGATGCATTATCAAGGTAAAGAATTAGGCCTACATGAATAGGGTATACTAGAACCAATGCAAATTATTGGCACTCCTAAGCATCAAGGTCTTGGTTATTCAATAATTAAGGATCTAAACATATCAGGGATACCTCTATAATACCGGGGGAAACTTTATCTAATGCAAGCATCAATATAGAGAGCATAGAGAGTCCTTATGATGAAACTGCTACCAATGCTAAAACCAGCCATGCCATGAATTGTCATCCACACATATTTAAATCCTCTGATTGGGAACAACACCAAGAGAAAAAGATATATAAAAGAAAGGAACAAGTTATTGAAGGAAAAGAATTGGTAAAACAAAATGAACAAGAAAAATTCAAATGGATACAACAGTAGAAGAAAGAAAATCATCCCTATCAAACTCCATTAGTCAAAGAAACTATGGGGAAAAATCAAACAAGGAAGTTCATCCATCAAAAAAGTCCAACAATACAAAAGAAAGCTTCAAGAGCGACCTACAAGGTATATCAAGATGTTGGTCCCAATCGAATCTCCATATCCACCCATAATTTCTCATCATCCCAGGTTTGGAAAATAAAAGGTTCCAAAATGTCAACCAATCCATTTGAATCTCGTACATCCCTCAATGCATTTCACCATCCAAGATATACAAATCTCACATTAACCACATGTTGGTAGAAATGCTTTATCATAAGGATTCTAAGTGCACTCTATCACAATATGTGTGCCAAGGTAAAGTTAACTCAGGTATCAACAAGAAAGATAAGAATTATCAGAGGTTACATTCAAGTGCTTATGTTCTAGCAAAACAACTCCTCCAAGCAGGATATTGTTGGCACATCATGATAGCAAAAAAAACCATATCAAACCAAAAAAATCTACATCAAAACCACTAGGTGGTTCAACATGAGCCACAAATTATCACCATGATGAAAACTTGGTAAACATGCGTCTTGTGTGACATAAAAAATTAATGAAAAACAAAAAAAATCAAGAAAATAGTCAAAAGAAAAATCATCCTCTAGTGAAAACCACTATGGTGGTGCTTTGGAAAAGTACCATGATGAACACCCCACAAACAAGCATCATGTGTAAGAATCGAGCATCTTAGCTAATCCATAATAAATCCAATCCATTTTTATCCAAATCTAACTTATCTTGATTTTGAAAAATGTTTGGTATACACTTTACACTTGCTTATGGAAAACATCTTAACATGGGTCATTATCATTGATCCTATCCTATCCAACATTATTTGATCCATGAGGAATTGTCCAAAGGGGCATACACTATCCAAACATGTTATCACAAGATAATCCTTCACCTACATTTTTAGACACTGGGGAGCAAGTACTTACATCTTGCTTCAGAATAAATCTTGATCTATGTCTTCTAGCTCATGTTGTGATTTAGGCATTATCCAAAAAACAAGGTGTGCCACATGTTACCCTTCCCAATTCATCCCAAAAACAAGGTATCCCACCAATGCACTATCAGGGTAACCTTCAAAACAGTTTGTCCCAACAACAAGGTGTATCACCAACACACTACCGAGGTAACCTTCAAAGATACCAACAACTAGATTACTCAATCACTCACACTTCTAAGATATCAATAGTTACTTGAACCTCACTGCTAGTTCAAGTAAGCTTTTCCACAACATATCCTCTAGAAAAACATAGTGGAATATCAATCCAAGTTTTGAACATCTTATACCCCTGACAAAAGGGTAAAATTCCAAAAGAAAAATAACATCATAAAACTCAAAAAATAAAAAAGTCCTATCTCCATCATCCTAATCCACAATAAAATTTTCACCGATAATAAACAAATTGTCACCTTTACCCTTTGACAAAACAAACAAACAAATAAAGCAAACATCAAGAGTTATACCTTTCAAGCAAAACAATCATAAATATTTGATCACAAAAAAAGACAGAAACAATGCCAAAGTATTGCCTACCTATCTTTTGACAATTCACCAACAACATCCTGAGATATGCCTTAACGGGTTTGTTCCTACAATATACATGATCAATAATGGATAATAGTCCTAAAACCTAAACCAAATATGGCAAGTGATACTATGAATTTGTTTTTATCTTTTTTATAATCTTATCTTTTCAATTTATTTTATTGACTCATTCATAGGATCTCTCGAGGATGTCCATAAGGATTTAGAGAAGAAGGAATGTGAGAAATTGAGCGTCATTTTAATTTTCTATTTGTAAGATATTTTGTAACATTACCATGATGAATACTTACTTTATTGAGTGTATAAGAGTTATATTGAAACAATTCGTGAAGTGGTTGCATGTTAGGTGTTCTATACTCTCTGTGTGATTGGTCCAATTTTTTTTTAATGCAACCCAACTATATACTTTAAAAAAAGTTTTCGTATGTCTAGTATGAGAAAAAATACTCTTCTTTTGTAGAGTCAAAGTCCACACAATCGATACAAAGTCACCTTGGTCATTAATATCCTAGTGCATCATATCTATTTGCTACATAAAAACATGATTGTTCAAAACTGCGAAGCCTCCAAGAAAAGTGAAAGCAACATCATCAAATAATAACAACATCAAATATCTATCCATCATAAAAAAATTCTTCTAACTAACATCCATCCTGCATAGCAATATCATTAGTACCATATCCATCCTGCATCCACAATGTCATCAATACATATCATGATGATAATAAAGAAATGAAAAACATCATGTATAAAGGCATACATCACCATACATAGTCATCAATGATCATCACATGACACATAATAAAGCCAAATCAAAGAAGGTATATCTCATATATATAATCATCAAAAAAGGGAGAATGCCATAGTACATCATCATTAGTGAAATAAGTGTGATAGGATAATACAAAATAATATAAAATAATACATATATATACGAGGCCTCGACTAGGTCGATGAATATATATACAAAAATTATGTCTGCAATATGTCTTTGAGCAATAAAGAACATGAAGATCAAGTACAAATACAACATTGGCTAGCAAGAAGGAGAGAACTCTATAGACTAGGCTACAAACCACCATCTAGATTTGGCTATCTACAGAATGCCTGCCTGACTCAACACCACCTCCACCTCCTGTAGCACTAGGCTCTCCAAACCGTGGACATCGAGTAGCCCTAGGAACACTAGAATCATACATGACAAGAGAAGCATGGTCTACACTACCAAAAAACTCACACAAATCAATCTCAGACTATCAAACCTCCAAGTGTTTGACACCCAACACATGCCATGGATAGGAATGCGGAGAATCCTCCACACATCCTCAAGTGTAATGGTGGAATCTCCTGTAGGTAAATGAGATGAAGAAGTCTCTGAATTCCATTGCTCCACGAGTGCAGTCATCATCACCATATGAGATTGGATGAGAGACATGTAGTAAATATGACGAAGCCTGACCGCATTTAAGAAATCTCGCTCCAAAACATCAAAGTGGGCAATCAGATTAAATAGATCCCAAGGTCGTCTCTCTCTCGACTGCAATGGTTTAAGGACCACCTACAATCATTTTAAACCATGATGTTAGGGTTTCACTCTAAACAAGCAAAATGACGAAAAATGAGACTTAGGGTACCAAATAGACAAAAACAAACAAAATTAAGCAAAAGTGAGTAAAAAATAGCAAAAGCAATTGAAAGAGAGCAAGTGTGCTGGTTTAAGTTAGGTGCGCTAGAATCAAAAGTGAAGGAATTTCTCAAGTGCAAAGATCTATAGAAAATGTGCAGAAAATAATCCCAACCAAACAAAAGCAAAGAAATAGAGAAAATGCGAGTTTCAAAGGTGAAGGTTTAGTTCAAATGCAAGGATCTAGAGAAAGTGTGCATAAATTTTTCAAAAGAAACCTTCCTAAACTATCAAAAGCAAAGAATCTGATGCAAAGGCGCTAAAAATCCTAAAACCTCGCTATTGACATAGAGAACTTTGTACATGAATTATGAGAACATGACAAGACGAAAACAAGGAAATCCAGAGACAAGAATTTGTTATAGGATCAAAGCATAAATGAGGTAATTAGAACCCTAATTACCTATATTAACCCTCAAAAACCCTAATTTTTAATTAGGGAACCTTCCTATGTTCAAATTAGGAGCTCTCAGAAACATTTAAATGGGCAACAAGGGACCTATAGACCTAATTTTTAATCTTCTCCACAACTTAACAAAAATAGAAAAGTGTCATAACCCTGACCTCAAAATTGAAATTTTTAGCCAACCTCTTGAGGGGGTCGCATAGATTCCTACCATCATTCTGCTGATCGGTCGGGGCATAGTGGAGCATAATTTTTTTTCAAAAAAACTTGATCTTAACATCAAAACTTTGAAACAAAGCAAATAGTACTTTGTATCAAAGAGGGGCAACATCTAAATATGTAAAATTGACCTAACACCTATCACACACTTTAAATGACATTTTCACATCATTGGCACCATTGTCATCAAGCATCATTGCATTTCACATCATTTCACATCAAAACCCTAAATTCCCCTATTAATTGAATAATACTACATTATTTAATTCAATTTTTCACCATTTTTGATGAATTAAATAAATTTCATTTATTTAACAAAGTCCTAAAACCCTATTTCTGCTATTAATTGAATAAAATGACATTATTTAATTAATTCACATTTTCATCATTTCAACCAATTAAATAAATTACATTTATTTAATAAAGTCCTAATCTCACTTTATTTCTTCCTGATTAGTTAAATAACACCAATTATTTAATTATCTCACTAAATAACTTTATTCCCCTAAGTCAATTAAATTATTAAATCATAATAATTTAATTAACTCACTTTCCCTCCAAATTTAAATAATTTGAATAAACTATTCAAAACATTATAAAAAATTAAATGAAACTAATGCAACTTTGTTTGCAAAAGTCAAATTTAATTTGCACGTTTAACTCTAAAATGAATGAATTAATTAAATCAATTAATTATTCATTCTCAACCACTTTTTTGATTGAGAAAATCATGATTGCTGACTGAGGCATCTAATTTTCTAACTAAGCTATCTAAATCTTGATTGATCAACCTAAATCCCAATTGATCAATCTAAATCCTGACTGATCAATCTAAATCCTAACTAACCAATCTATTCCTCAATCACACAAATTGTGCAATCTACTTTTCATAGTCTATTCATGTCTAAATCCTCTCAACACTTGTCAACAGTCAATCTTGATATAACATTGTTTAATCCTAATCGTCCATTTTGAATCACATTTTCTATATAAAAAACCTCTTTCCTCACAAAAAAGGGATCAAAGAGTCAACATCATTTTCACAATGAAGTACTACTGACATTCACAACCACCATTGATAGAGCTTCAACATTTCTTTGATCAACCAACACATAATGAATCATTCATTAAGATTTTGCACACAAACTATGGAGGTTTCGCAGTGATACGAGCAACCAAATCCTCACGAATATACTCTGATAAACACCTATAATACATAGTTATTTTATCAATTCAACATTAACACACTTTATGCAAGCATTCCTATAGAAAATATTATTTTCAAGAGCATTGAAGAGAAAATTTATCAAGCATCTACAATAGCAATCAAGATCATATCGTCATGTCAAGATTCGTGTGTGTTCATGTTATGTTTTGGAGCTAACATTATGATCTAGGTTTCAAGAATTCAAGAAAGTATTCAAGCATCAAATCAAACAATAATTCAAGCCAATTCATGCAAGATTCATTCCTTAGGGAGATGTGTTAGACTTCAACCCTCTAAGGGCAACCATTAAGGGTTTGGTGAGTTGTGACATATATTTTTTATTTCATCAATCCTTGTCATTTGTCATTATCTTTCATTATCAAGGTTTAATTACCAAATTGAGGTTTGACCAAGGAAAACCCCTATTCACCCAAAACCAACAATTTTTCCCTCTCTTTGTGTGTGCATATTTGCAGGTGATGAAGGATTGAAATTGGATCAAAAGTGCAATTTTGTAAAGTTGTCAAAGTTGTCAAGCCACAAAAACTCACCTATAGAATTTACTTTTGATTTTCTAATAGTGGAATCCAGAGTAATCAGAAGTGTAGATCCAGGATCAAAGGACTATGCAATCAGATTTTGGATCCATGTATAGAGACCTATTCACCCTAGGGCAAATTTTTCCTAGCATGACACTTAGCAACCACTTTTGGTGATAGGTACACATCATTCTTCCCTTTTAGATCTGCCTGAAATTTGTAGTTTATGTTCGTGTTATCCTTTATTTCAACATTTCAAGTTTTGCATCACATAATTGAGTTCATTTTATTTTTATCTCCCCAAAGTGTATTTCAACCATATTTGTCATTTTTTGTCATAAAGGAAAAAACATATCCTTCCCAATAGGGTTGACTCACTTCAAGATTGAAAGTCAATTCTATCATTGGGAGGATCTCTTTTCCTAATGAAACTAAAAGAAAAGTAAGCATCTTAGATCTATATTCCATTTTCAACATTCACCCATGCATTATCATCATCTATATTTTTCTTCATTTCATTTTGGTGAACCTGAAATTCTTACACTATAAGCTTTTTGATTTGGAGATCCTTCAAACCCTAGATCTAGGATTTTGGATTATTTTGCATTGTATTTCATTTAGGGTTTTCAAAATTGCATTAGCTTGCATTCCATTTAGGATTTTAAAAGTTACATTTTGCATTTTTTAAAACTTTAAAAATTCAAAAAATTGCATACACATTGCATTCATTTCATATAGTAGTTTGCATATTACTGTTTTTCATTCATTTATATCAAAAAATTCAAACAAAATTGCATCTAGAAAGTTGTCATTTGCTTGTTGTTTGTCATCATATTGCACTTGCATTTCATCATAAAAATCTAGAAATCTGTAACTGAAAGTGCATGTTTAAAACCCAAATCAAAGACCTTAAATATCAACTCAAACTTATAATTTAATTTTTTCAACCCCTGTGGAAGGACCCATTCTCCCTAGGGCGAATTTTTCCTTATATAGGTCATTTTTTGAATTTTTGGGCATTAATTTGTCTCTGTCTACTTTGCATATTTCTGTTTTCATATCTCAGTTTTAGTTTATGGAATTATAGTTTTCTGAAATTGTATGCATTCAAGTTAATTGGTCAAAACAAGTGCACATTTCAAACATAAAATTTGCATTCAAAAGTCATCATTTTAAGTTTCTTGCATTCAAAAATTAGAAAATTCTTGCATGTCATATTTGAAAATTACAATATCTTTTTACATCCTTTGTTGGAAGAATGAAGAAGAATGATCACCTCTACAATTTTGTGTTGTCATTGATGTCACCATGTTGTGTTTGGAAGCCTAAATCAGTGCTTGATCCGGTATCTGAACCGGTATTCTAGTTGCACTCTCTTGTATTCTAGTCCGCAATCCTCCGCAGTTGACAGTTATTGCTTGTGGTTTTGGGAAACTATTTATCATTGCCGAAGGCATGTATGTTCAAAATTTCACATGCTCTGGTGCTCATACGATGTATTGGAAATATTTTGTTGATTTATTTTTGCAATGAAGTCTATTTTTGTCTGATTTCTTGGATTAGTTGTGATATATTGAATTAATTTTGTTATGTGGATGTATGTGTGACCTATATTAAGTCTATGCTAACATGATGTAGCGTATTAAGCATTTGAATTGCTATTTGGGAAGATTTGTGAATACTTGAAGTTGACAGGTTGATATTTTTGGAAAGCAAGGAGATGCATCTAATTAGGCTGACCTAATTGATCCTTGTGGATAGATCAAGTATATATATGTTGAATAGTCTTTCTTTTAAGACAGAGTGTGTGTGTGTGATCAATGTAGCGGTAGTGAATGCGAAAAACAAAAATGATGAAGTGTGTCAAGTCAGTCTATTGAGCATCACCGGAACTGCATCAACACTTGTTAGGTGCATGTTCTCAGTTCATTTTGGCTATGAAGCCCAATTTTGTTTTGTGAATATTTTTATAGTCAATGAGCCTCCCTTGTAAGTAGTGAGCTTTTGTATTTAGAAAATGAGTCCTATTCAGGGCAGTGAGCCCTTGGTAGTAAGCCTTATATATTTAGTTTTGGAACTACTTTATATTGTGAGTTAATCCTCACCATGTTTTTTCCCTCATTGGGTTTTCCACATAAAAATATGGTGTTCATTGTGTTGATTTTACTTTCTGCTATTTGTTTCATGTTCATACTTAATAACAAAATAGTGTGGTTGTGGAATTGATAAGCGTTGAAGTTCTAAGTTTGAATTTTGTGACCATTGATTCACCCCCCCTCTTAGTTGTCCTATGCCTTTTAACAATTGGTATTAGAGTTTTGGTTCCTTGGTATAGAGCTTAACCGCTTGAGGTAGATCCTAAAGGTTGATCAAATGGATGATAAATAAGAACTCCAGACTGCACTTGAGGATCTTGACAAAGTTAAAAATGAAAACATAGGTCTAAAAGAGAATCTTGATGAAGCAAATGAATGTGTCTGGAAGTTGAAAGAACAATTAAATAAATTCAAGGAAAGACACAAAGAAGTGAGTAGCTGAAATAAGAGATAATTGGACTGAAAGTGACTGTAGAAGAAAATAAGAGAATTGAAGAATGACTGAATACAATGGTACAAAATAAGTCAGATGAATGCTCTAAACTTGAATAGAAGGTAGTAAACTTGAGAGTTGAGCTAGAGAAGGAAAAACTCTGTGAGAATAATTTTAGGTCTAGCTTCGATAATCTTAGAGAACTACTTGCTGGATAGAAATCAAGTAAAGACAAAGCTGGCTTGGGAAATGATTTAAGAGAAAGTTCTAAGGACAATAAATGACTCAGGACAAAGGGAAGTAGAAAAGAAAGTTTAAAAGGAGACAACTTGTGAGACAACCTAATGCACAAAGGTATCCCTCTTTTAATGGTATTTGTTTTTCCTGTAATAAATATGGTCACAAGGCAACAAAATGCAAGAGCAAGATGAATTAGTTTCCTAGTTCTTTCTCTAGACAATGTTTTGGATGTAAGAAGGTTGGACATAAAGCTACTAAATGCAAATCTCAGGTGAGAATAATCAGTCAGGTGATGATGAATAGGTTTAATGGAGGTAGAATGAATCAATCCTCTAATGGATACTACTATACCTGTAACAGATTTGGACACAAATCAAATCAAAGTAAATTGAAAAGTAATGGAGGTTAGACTAATCAAAGAAATGTTGCCTGCTATAATTGTAATAAACCAAGACCTATCTCAAAGGTTTGTAGAAGTAAGAAGGGAAAGCAGTCTGCTCTGGTAGAGAAGAATGATTCGGTGAAGAAGATCGACAAAGAAGAGATGAAGTAAGAGATGAATAATATATGGAAGAAGAAAGAAGAAGAAGAACCTATAATTATTGATGTGTTTGTGCCCTCATTCGATACAAACAATTCCTCTAGGAATTAGACCTAACATGGTCTTAGGGGGAGCATTATCATAAAGTTATAAACCCCATAGATGAATGATGTGTCAGAGGCTGGCATGAGGATGGAATGTGAAGAATGAATCATAAGAGGTTCTAGAAAAGGAACCGAAATAAAATATGTTGACATGATAATTTGCAGACCAAATTAGGATTTTCTATGTTAAGAAGAATGTTTTTAGCAGCTTTTTGATGTTTGTCGCATTTAATGCATTTTAGAGAAAATCAATGGTGTATAAGGTGAAATTTGTAAGAATTCTTGATTGGTTGAGCATTTGAAGAGTTTGAAAGTGCCTTAGAGTGATCTCGAAGTGATCTGAAGTATTTCTAAAGAAATTTGAAGAATTCATTACAAATATTCAGGAATTATCATTTAGTCTGCGAAGGAATAGAAGAAGTCTTGTCTTAACATTAACGAATTCAAGTTAAGCACAAAAATGGATAGAGGATCGAGTGGCGACATTCCAATGAAGATGAAAGGAGTAGAATTGGAAGAATTTTATCATAGAAAAATGAAGGAAATAGAACTAGGGTTGAACGGAAATGAATTACACAGCATAAAAACCCTAGGTATTGACTTATGGGGAGAATTTCCTTGGTTTGATGATAAAAATTTCATTTTGTTCTTGTTGAAACATTTCAAGAACAACAACATTTTATTGGACAAAGCTTACCTAATCATGAAGGAGGCAATTAAAGCGATTATTGGCTTATGCAACTTTAGGGATCTTCCTAGAAAGAAAAATGTGAAATACAAAGATGTGGAAGAACTTACTAGCATTAATAGAGACCCACGAGCTCTATTGATAAACACTCTTGTGGATTCAGCTGTAAGGTATGTCACATATGGCATTTCCTATAAAATCTATTTCAGAAATTGTGAAGGCTCGACATTAGCTATTGCTATTTATATTGCACATATGATGGTTAAGGAAAATAGGGAGTTTGATTTGTGTAGCCTATTACTTGAAAAATTGGCTGAGAATGCCTCAATGTTGGTGGTTGAGGGTTATCCCTTTTGGTTTGGATCTTTGTTTGTGTGCTTGGTAGTTTACCTTTTGAACTCCCTATCGAGAAGAGAAAATGTTGTGTGCGAATCTGGTATTCCTATTGGGAAACAAGTCTACAAATACCTGGAATCATTGGTAGATAATGTAAGTGTGTGCAAATCATATTTCACATCCTTAAGAACAAATCTATGATTCGATATGTTAGCACTGAGTCAGTTTGAAGTAGGTTCATCCTCTAGTAAGAGAAACTTGGAAGCTTTCATTAGTGATTCTCCTCTGGAATTGAAGAAAAGTAAACCTATAACTAAGGACATCATTGAGAAGGAAAAATAATCTCTACCTGGATTTGAATCCTCTAATCCATATGACATCCAGTCTATGCTGGTTAAAGGAAAGATGAAGAAGATTGGTGAGATATGGAATGCAACCTCTCTAGTTAACAGACTCAAAATTGATGACGCTCTAGTAGAGTATCTACTTCGAAAAGGTATTAATCTATAAATTGTCTCTAACTCCTTACCAGAAAATTTAGTTGAGATTGTTGAAGAAAGAATGTTTCTTGAAGGTTTGGAAGGACACAAGTTGGAAGCCTTGGTTGAAAAGAGATGTACTAAAGCTAAGTAGAGATTATTTTAACTTATCATGGAAACAAATAAATTCATTAAAGAAATATTAGATATCTAGAAATACTGTCTCTGGTGGCCTACTGCGGTAGACAATTTTAGAATTAGGATTGAAGCAATTGAATCCGAGGTAAACAACATCGGAAAGAACTTTGATATCTTTGAAGAAAAAGAAGGGAAACAAAGGTTGAGAGTTGGTGAATTGCAAGCTGAACTGTTTGTTGTACAGAGTCAAAGAGATGATGTAGTGAAAACTTTCTGGCTCCTTAAGGAGATTACTAAGGTCTGGTTAGACCATCTTTCCAGAATAATTACTGACGTAGAAGATTGTCATAGATAGTACTCATATTGGTCATCTTCTTTTACTCTGTTGGCTCTATTAGAAAGCATCTACACAAGAATGGATTCATCTGCATTTATCTGGAAGAAGTTATATTGAGTTATCAAAGAAAGATACAAGGAGGTGTTTCAGGTGAAGAATGTCATTTTTACTTGAATTCTGAATATTCAATTTCTACTATTTTTTTTTGTTTCGGAAAGAAGAAAAGAAAGTGGAAAAGGGAATCTAAACAAGATGAAGAAAGTTGAATGTTTGAAAGTTTTTGAATGACTGAAAGTTTTTGGAAGAATTGGAATCTTTTTGCAATTTTGATGTCACCATGTTTACATTTTTTTGGTTGCACTTTGCCATTGATGTTAAAGGGGGAGAGATTGGAAAGTTGGGAGAGATTGGAGGAGAGTTTTTGAATACTTTTGCTTATGTTTCTGTCAATGACAAAGGGGGAGATTGTTGGAAGAATGAAGAAGAATGATCATATCTACAGTTTTGTGTTGTCATTGATGTCACCATGTTGTGGTTGCAAGTCTAAGTCAATGCTTGATCTGGTATTTTGGTCCAGTATTTGAACTGATATTCAACGACACTCTCTAGTATTCTAGTTTGCAATCCTCTATAGTTGATAGTTGCTTCTTGCAGTTTTGGGAAATTGTTTATGGTTGTTGAAGGCATGTATGTTCAAAATTTCATGTGCTCCAGTGCTTGTACGACGTATTGGAATTATTTTATTGATTGTTTTATGTAATGAAGTGTATTTCTGGCCAACTTCTTGGATTAGTCATGATATGGTGAATTAATTTTGTTATGTGGATGTATGTGCGACCTATCGTAGGTCTATGCCAACATGATGTAGCATATTAAGCATTTGAATTGCTATTTGGGAAGATTTTGTGAATACTTAAAACCAACAGGTTGGTATTTTTGGAAAGCAAGGAGATGCATCTAATTAGGCCAACCTAATTGTTGCTTGTGGATAGATCGAGTATATATATATATGTTGAATAGTATTTCATTGAAGATAAAGAGTGTGTGTGTGATTGATGTAGTAGTAGTGAATGAAAAAAGAAAAAATGATGAAGTGTGTCAAGTCAATCTATTAAGCATCATCGAAATTGCATCAACACTTGTTAGGTGCACTATTCTCAGTTCATTTTGGCTGTGAAGCCCAATTTTGTTTTGTGAATCTTTTTGTAGGCAGTGAGCCTCCCCTGTAAGCAATGAGCTTTTGTATTCGGACAGTGAGTCCTATTTAAGGCAGTGAGCCCTTGGAAGTAAGCCTTATATATTTATTTTTGGAACTACTTTATATTGTGAGTTAATCCTCACTATTGTTTTTCCCTCATTGGGTTTTCCACATAAAAATCTGGTGTTCATTGTGTTGATTTTACTTTCTACTATTTGTTTCATGTTCATACTTAATAACAAAATAGTGTGGTTGTGGAATTGATAAGTGTTAAAGTTTTAAGTTTGAATTTTGTGACAACTGATTCACCCCACCCTTAGTTGTCCTGCACCTTTTAACATCCTTGCATTGTGCTTCCTAATTTTGGGCATTTGCTACATTTTTTTAGTGTTTTTTGTCCATTTTAGGTGCACTTTTGGTTTGGTGAAACTTTCATGAATATTATAACCTGGTGTCCTATTGCTAACACTTTTGTGAGATGTAGTTCAAGACTCATGGCATCTCCTGCCAATAAATTCACTATGGATCTTGGGTTTTCTAACTCTTTCACTGATAGTGTTGACACTATTGAGAAAATATGTCTCAACCTTGTAATAACATAAGTTACTTTTAATACATAAGGTACTGTTCATCCAATGATGATGGGGGAGCATTGGGGGGATATGCCCCACAAGGAGTCTAGGGGGATCATTCCCCCAATTGGGGTCTAGGGACAACACGCCCTTGTGGGGGCTTTGGGCCAGTGCCCCCAAAAGGAAAATTTTATTTATATTTTATTATTGTAAATCTGGACTATTCATCATTATGTCTCATATCTGATGAACAATATTTTATTAGCTTGAATTTCCCTAGAAGGAAACCCTATTTTATGAGGGAATTGTATTACGATTGTGCATTGCAATGTATTCTGGGAGTCTAATAGCAGTCGTGTTGTCTTTAGATCTCTGAGTGGTGATACTCCAGTGAGAAGCTTGCTTTGCAAGTATATTTGTAATCTTTGTGATTTTTGAATAATATATTGGGAAACTTTTGGAGTGTGGGGTTTTTATATCAAAAGGGTTTTCCACACATAAATCATTATGTTGTGGTATGCATGATATTTATATTTATTTCTATTTAAGTTTTTGTAACTATTAAAGATCTATAAAAGTTTTGCATTATTCTCCTCTCAACATTAGTGTAGGAAGTTGTTCCAGTACCTTAGCTTCCTTACAAGTGGTATCAGAGCCTAATCACCTTTGGTTTCACTTGTGGGTTGTTGGGTTTTTTGAACTAATCTAGATTTGAGTAGGAGCTTGTGTAGGAGACACTTTGTGATATTTTTGTATGATTTTTTAGATGAAAACTTCATCAAGGAGAATAGAGGTGGATAAATTTTCTTGAAATAATTTTGAAATGTCTAAGATGAAGATGGAGGATCTGTTGATAGATTGATATTTGTAGGATGTTGTTGATGAGAATGTTTCAAGGCTTACAGATCCTACTCAAGCTACTCAATATCATGTTATGGATTGTAAAGCCAAGGGTCTAATAAGATTGTGCTTGGTAGACAATTTTAATTAATGTCCATGAAGAGACCTCTACACAAATACTACGGAAGAATCTTGGTGAGATGTATCAAGCCAAATCTTTAGTGAACAATATTTTCTTGAGGAAGAAATTGTATTCCATGAGAATGGAAGAGGGTGAATGAATTACATACCACCTAGAAGAATTCAATATTCCAATGGCTTAGTTTGCATCAGTTGGTGTCAAAATGGATAAGGAAGAGAAATGTCAAATCCTGCTTTGTTCTTTTTTTGATTTGTGGGATTCTCGTGTTATGGAAATTGGGCGTACTTTTGGTATATTGAATACTAAAGATGTGGTGGGATCTTTTCTTTCTAAAGAGATGATGAGAAACGTATCCATCAGTGCCAAGGAGGCCCTGAATATTCATGGAGGACCTAAGGAAAAAGGAAAGAAGAATGCGAAGTGTGACAAATCCAAGTCAAAGGGGAGATCTAAGTCTCCTAGAAAGTCCAAAGTTATTTTCTAGAACTGCAGTAGGTTTGGACATGTTCATAAGGATTGCAAAGAAGAAAAGAAGAAGAAAAATAAAAAAATTGATTTTGATTTTGAGTTTGAGAAGGAAGATGTTGACACATTAATTGCAGCTTTGGCAACTCGTGCAGGTAATGATGCATGGTTAATTGACTCGGGTGCATCTTTCCATATGACCTTTACTAGAGATTATTTTTCTAAATATGAAGAATTTGATGGAGGTAAGGTGTACTTGGGCGATGATTCTCATTTACACATTGTTGGCTCTAGTAAAGTTAAAATCAAGTTTCCTGATGGTAGAATAAGAAGGATTAATGGTGTGTTGCATATACCTGGTTTAGCATGAAATTTGTTATTTATGAGCAAACTAATAGATGTAGGTGTGTAGGTAGTATTTTCTGATGTAGGATGCAAGATGGTTAGAGGTGCTATGGTGATTTCTAGATGTGTCAAATATGACACATTGTATAAGCTTGATGCATGCACTATTGAGTGTAATAATACTTTTGTGAAAAGAAAGTCTATGGAAGAAGTGAGGGTTTCACCTTCAGTAGATGGTCATGGTTTTGCGTACCCAAGATTGCTCTTTCTTATGAATCAAAGTCACCTATAGAGAAAACTATGTTAAATGGCACTAGAGACTTGGCCACATTGGAGAAAAGGTCTAAGGACCTTGAAAATTAAAAACCTTGTTGAAGGTTTTTCTGATTGTAATATTGAATTTGATTTCTGTGAGCATTACATTTATGGAAAATAAAACCACGTTCTTTTTTACTTGAGTTCTCATAAATCTTGTGGTGTATTGGATCTTATTCATTCTGATGTGTTTGGTCCTATAGATGTTCCTTCAGTTGGTAAATCCACATGTTATGTTTCATTTATTGATGATTATAGTAGGACATGGGTATACTTTCTAAAGAGTAAATTTTAAGTTTTCAGTCAATTAAAAGAATTTAAAGCAATGATTGAGTTGTAGATTGGAAATAAAATAATTAGTTTGAGGATTGATAATGATGATGAATTTTACAATAATAATTTTGATAGATTCTATAAAGATTGTGGTATTCATAGAAAAAAGAAAACTCCATATTCTCCACAACAAAATGGAGTTGCAGAAAGAATGAACATGACATTGATGGAGAAGGCTAGGACTATGTTGAGTGGTGTTGGTCTAGAACAAAGGTTTTGGGCTGAAGTTGTTGCCATTGCTTGTTACTTGATTAACATGCCTCCTACATCAACTCTTGTTGATAAGACACCTATAGAGGCATGGTCAAGTTGCAAGCCTTCATTAAGACATCTTAGAGTTTTTGGTTGTGAGGCATATGCACATGTGCCAAAGGAGAAGCACTGTGAACAGATTCGGAGAACAATGCTGTGAAATGTATCTTCATCAGATACAGTTATGGTGTGAATGGATACAAGCTTTGGGATCCTATTGCACAAAAGGTAATGCATAGTAGAAGTGTCATTTTTAGAGAAACTAAGCCTTCTTTTGTTACATTGCAGCTAGAACAAAGTAAACAAGAAGATGTGATTCAATTTCTTTCTGCACTTGAGAATGTTGAATCGAGGCCCATGGATAGACAAGAAGTTGAGGAGAGCTCATCTAGCTCCAAATCTTTAGAAAAGGAGGAAGAACCTCCAACTCATCTTGTTCGTAGGTCTAAAAGGTATAGAAAACCACCTAAAAGGTATTCACCTGATTATTGGAGATGTATTTTTTCTTTGAATACTAACATGGATGAACCTAGATCAATAGAAGCAGCATTAGGTATGAATGATGCATAATCTTGGAAGATTGTTGTGATGAAGAAATGAGAGCTCTGAAAAAGAATGATACATTGGAGCTTGTACCATTTCATGAAGGAAGAAAACCTTTTGGTTGCAAATGGGTTTTCAAGAAAAATATTGGTTCAGATGGAGGTATTGAGAAGTACAAAGAAAGGTTGGTTGCAAAAGGTTACTCTCAAGTTAAGGGTGTTGATTATAGTGAGATATTTTCTCCTATTTCAAAAATGACATCCATTAGATTTTTTCTTTCTATTGCTATTGCTTATGATTTAGAGGTTGAGAAAATGGATGCGAAAACTACTTTCCTTCATGGTGACTTGGAGGAGGATATTCATATGACACAACTAGAGCACTACGTGGTGAAAGGTAAAAGTAAGTTGGTTTGCAAATTGAAGAAATCTTTGTATAGTTTAAAATAGAGTCCTAAGATGCGGTACTAGAAATTTGATACATATGTGTTGAGTTGCAAATTTGATAGTCAGAGTGTGATATGTCTAGCTAGGAAACTAACTCATTTGACTGCAAAATACAACGAAACTTTCCAATGAAAGATGTATCATCGGGTACCTATGTATTTAATTTGAAAATTTCAATTTTTAAAATTTTTTATGCCCGACGTTCATCAAAATTGCAATGCTCTATGATTTTCATCGCTATTTTGACATATACTTAAAGTCAACCATCCCCTTCCATCAATTTGTGGGCTGACATATGGTTAGCCTCCTTAATTTGTGGGCTGACGGGTATATGGTTAGCATTCGTTAGGGTTTCGACGAATGTTTTTTAATAAATAAAAGTGGGTTCGATAGTTTATCTATACTTGCAACAATGTTTTGCTATTCTTGCGAATTTTCCATACTTGTGAATTTGCTATACTTGTGACAGTTTGTGGAGGTTATAGGCCAAATTTTTTTAGTGCAAAATATCAAAATTATTAGATTTTGTTACCTGTCTATGATTAAAAATTATTGGAGTGTGAGTTTGATATTTTTTGAAGATCTAAATATTCAAGCTTGGTAAAGAAAAATCATGTCAGATAATATTAGTGCAGAACAAAATGAAGAGACACTTGCTAGATTGTGGGCTAGATTGAAAAGAAAGGGTGATGGGAAATGTTATTGTCCTTGCAATAATTGCAAGGGCTTAAAGATGAGAAGACTTTTAAGCACAATAACTAAGAAACATTGTAGGCAACATGGTCACATTGAAGGGGGGTATGATTATCATCCATTGGTAAGTTGTTCATTATATGTCTTTATATTGATTGAATTTGTAAATGTTTATATCGTTTTAACATTATATATATATATATATATATAAATTCACTTGATCATGATCATGGTTTATTTGTGTCAATCATTATTATAAAGGTGGGGAGCCCTAGGGCACATGATATGGATTATCATGACCCGGAGAATGTGGTTTTACAAGTGGAGGAACATGGAGCTGTGAATATCGAAGATGAAGTTAATGATCCTATGGAAGAAGATGATCATGCACCAGAAAACACAGTTAAAGATGATGGTACAAATACATTGATCCATGACACATTTAGCAGCGCAACTGATCATGATGATCAAGATGACTTTGATGATGTTCATGATTTACTTGTACTGGAGAAGGCATATGAGCCCCTTTATGAAGGCTCCCAAACAACTCTTCTCTCTGCTGTATTGTTGCTGGTGAACTTGAAGGTTATGAATGGTTTACCCAACATAGCAATCTCATAGATGTTAAGGTATGTCATATATGTCATCTTTTTTCATCTATTTTTGTTGTTAGTTCATCACTAGTAAATAAAGGATGAAATATGTACCATTAATATTCTTTATATTAAAAAAATATTTTTTTGTTGTAGATTGATAGGTGAATTTTTGTTACCACCATCAAATATTTTACCTTGCTCATTTTGAGATTTATCTGCCATTATGAAAGATATTGGAATGGAGTATCAAGCAATAGATGCATGTCCCAATGATTATATTATATATCATAAACAACATGAATTTGCAACAAAATGCTCAAAATTTTATATCAATAGATATCGAATAGATCAACTAACAAAAAAGGTGCCTCACAAGGTTCTTTGTTATATTCTCATTATTCCACAGATGCAATGATTATTTAAGTGCGAAAGCTTAGCACAATTCATGGATTACCATGCACATAATAGAAGTGGAGATGGCATTCTTCAAATTCCTACAGATGGTTCTACATTTAGGGACATGGAGGAAAAATGGCCACACTTTAAAGAAGAACCTCATAATCTCATGCTTTCATTGGTAGTGGAAGGTGTCAATCCATTTGGAGAGCTGAGATCTATTTACTCAATGTGGCCTATTTTTATTATCAACAATAATATTCCTCCATGGATGTCAATAAAGAGGGAGTACATAATGTTGGCAATGATTGTTCCAGGTATTTGTTTACATCATTTTTCTTTAACGTAGTAGCATCTCATTTGTCTTATTTGTTGCATAATAAAATGGTTATAATAATTATGTAATGTTTATGTTCATTCAACTAGGTAAGTACCAAGTTAAAGATATGAATGTATATATCGAGCCTCTTATTGATGAGTTACTAAAGTTATGGAATGACATCACTATGTATGACGTCTCTAGACCAATAGGACAAAGACAATTTCAATTCCATGCAATGCTTGTATGGACAATTCATGATGCCTTAGGGCTAACACATTTTTGTGGTATGTTATAACATTCAACTACACTTAAATGATATTTAATTTTATGAAGTAGATATCATGCATGTTTTTTAAATAATCTATTCATTATATATAATTATAAAAATTAGAAATATTTAATCCAATTATATATGATCTTGCAGGTCTTCAAACAAAGGGAAAATTTGCATGTCGAATTTGTGGTCCAAAGATGAAATCTCATCATTCAACAAGTTTAGGAAAGCAAGTGTTTGATGAGTATAAGCACTTCCTCCATAGAAATCATAAGTATCAAACTACTAAAGAACATCTTTTCAATGGGAAAGAAGAGATTACATCAAAACCACGAAGAATGACACCTCGCCTATGGAAGTTGGAATATAATAGAATTAATCGTCAAGGTTATACAACAGATCAAATTGTTTACCTATCATATATGATATGTTTGAAATTTATATTTTTATATTGTGTTTTGTTTCCTCATGCTGTAATTGACAATGATTGTCAAATTGTTAATTTGTTTAACTTATATGCTTCATGAAGGTCATCAAGGCATTAATGGCTAGCTTCCATAGGACTGAAAAGTTATCCCAGACAATTTAGTAGGTTTCCCTACTATGAGCAGCTACAAATTGTGCATTTGTTTGATACAATACATATCATAAAGAATATAACAAAAGTGTTATGGAAAATATTGGATGGAGGGCATGACAAAGAAAAAAATATCAAAATTTGTAGTGACATTCAGGAAGGTAATCATGCAATGAAAAATGTCATTCAATTAAATAGCGATGGAGACCAAATTATTATAAGCACCCTTCCTTGGTTATTAATGGAGCAATAAATAAATGTTATAAAAGAAGTCATACAAAAAATTTGATTTCTCACAGGATTTGCTATGAACATAAACAATATCATAACAAAGAAAGGTGAATTTGGGTCAGGGATGAAAATTCATGATTGGCATACCTTCATTAAGGTAATTATTCTAGTATATTTTATATATATTTGTATATTGCATGTAATTTTCAATGTATTATGTTTACTAGTTTTGGAAAAATAATGAAAAGATCATTTTATATTTTTTGCAGTACGTTCTACCTCTATCTCTCCTAGACAACTTCGAAAACAATGTCAAGAAAATTATATATGGTCTTGGAAAATACATGAGGTAAGTAGAGACATTTGTTCAATTCATTGTATAGATCTTATATTTTCCATTTGTTTTACTTGTTATGTTATATATTGTATATTTTTGTTAAATATCGTTAATATATTTGTGCCTTGAATCACTTGTAGATGGTTGTCATCTAAAGAAATCCATAAAGAAGATATAAATTATTGGAGGAGAAAAATTCCTCATCTAATGTGTGAAATGCAAAATTGTCTACCTTCGACATTTTTCAATGCACAAGAACACTACCTCATACACCAAGTTGAGGAGATTGAATTGTGTGGACCTATACACACAAGGTCAATGTGGATGGTTGAGAGACACTTGAAATTTTTGAAAGCTTTGGTTAGAAAAAGAGCACATCCTAAGGGTTCTATGGTGGAGGAATATATGGTATACGAGACCATGGTGTACATTACTGAATATCTTCCTAAGTTCGCAACACAGATCCATATAGATCACATTTGGGATCCCAAGTCCGTTAACAAATTCAAAGTGGAGTACCTGATGGGGAAAGGTAGATTGAGGAAAGTGAGAGGTAATTATAAAATGGCCATGGAGATTAATTAGAATACATTTTACATTTATTTCAATTTCTTGAAAAGAAACAATAGAGAACTAGTCCAAATGAAGGAATCTTCCACACACAAATAGAAAAGTACTGGTATTGTATTACTCCAGAAAATAAGTCTTTCACTACTAAAAAGTATTAAAATATTAAAAAGTGTTGATGATCAAATATTACAATTTGAATTTCATATATATAAGAAAAAGACCCAACAAAGGTGTCTCTTCAGATTGTCTTTTGGCAAATAATTAAACTACTGATCTTAATTAAACTTATAAAACAATTTAATATTCTCCTAACATTGACTTAGCTGCTGAGAGATGTTTTTTTTACTCCTCCAAGGTATGGGTATCCGCATCATGCACTGCATTTTGGTCTTCATATTCAAGTTTTATCATCAATTCCATATGTTTGCATCTCCATCCAACAATATCCCTTCTACTTTGACTGTATCCAATGCTTCCTAAAGTATCCTATTGCATTCATCCATCCTGTTAGCTCTCAAAAACATAGGTTAAATACCTCAAGAGGTTTCCAAACTCTTGGTACGTTTTAGGGTAACATACAAGGACAAATAGTTTAGACCTTCTTCTCTTTAGGTGCTGCTAGACCTAGGTGGGTACACCTACATGAATGAAGCAAACATGATTTGTGTTTATTCCCTAAAAAAATTTATCCACAATGGCAAGTGGGAGTGGATAAATGAATTCTTATTTTGGTATAGATTGCATAAGCAATATCAAGGCTAATCTTAATATGTTCAGTTAATAGATGTAAAATCTAATATATATGTTCAATTAACAGATGTAAAAGATAAAATGAATGAAACTAAAATGATGGAATGTGAGGGGCTAGTGCTCTATTGGGTATATGGAGTGAAATAGAAATCATAGTAGGGCTGATTTAGTGTTTCTTGAAGAAACAAAAATTTCTAATGAATCTTTTGGTAATTTCTCCAAGAGCCAGTCTAAGTGGAATTCTCTACAATCACCATCACAAGGTGCCATTGGTGGCCTTATTACATTGTGGAATGCCAAATCAACATGTGTTAGTAATGTAACTTATGAACCTAACTGGAAACTAATGAAAGTGACTCATTTCGTGTTATCTTTTTGGGCAATAAATGTGTATGGTCCAACTACCTCAATTGGTAAAAAACTATTGTGGGATAAGTTAAAGCAGTCTTTGGATTTTTTGGGTCACGATAAAGTTATTCTTGCAAGATATTTTAATGCAATTACATCATTGTCAGAAAAGAAAGGTGGAATTTTCCCTTCAAATAAAGATATGGAAGATTTCTCTATTTTTATTCAGGACAATGCACTTGTTGATATCATTCCTCAAAATGGGAAGTTTACATGGGCAAACAGGAGGAAGAATTTCCTCCAAATAGCTGAGCAATTAGATAGGTTCCCTTTTTCTCCAAGTTGGATCACATTTGATTATGTGTAATCTTAAAAAATTCTCCCCTTTTCAGCATCTGACCATTTTCTAATTTCTTTAGATTTGTCTCTCTATAAGGTTAAAGAAGCTCAAAAATCTTCATTTGAATTTGAGGCAATGTGGCTCAAACATCCTCAGTTTATAGATTTGTTAAGACAATGGCGGTTAGACTTATAACTAGCAATAATTCTAACTGTTTGACACTTTTATGTTTATAACTTGTATAAACAGGCAAGGGTGTAATTATCGGATTCTTCTTTAATAATCCAAAATAATAATTCCAAGTTGCTGTGAATAATCAAGAGCATTTTAATCTTTACTTGAAAGACCCAATTAAATATGCCACATAGATACAACAAATGTGCATTGATAAATTGAAAATATGCTTGATATATCAATTTAAACAACATAGAAATGTCAAATATGGACACAAACTGATAATATCTTCAATTAACTTAACAAACAATTGATACCAACATAGAGCCACCAAATAAGATATTTTTCATTAACTCCTTCAAAATTTACACGTGCATCTTCGTCCTTTTTGTTGTAAACATTGTATCAATCTCTATTCTCCTACTTCTTCTATCTACTATCTTCTAATCTAATCCCCTCCTTATCATCTTGGTCTCTCTTATTTATACAAGAGGCAACAAGCTTCAGACCAAAGGACATGGCTTTTGATAAAAAAACTTAACTGAAAAGATAAAATGTATTTAGAGATAACTAACATATGTAAATATGTTAATCTTCGAGTAAGAAGCTCGTGGTCATCTAAGACTTGTACAATAATCTTACTTTATGATATGATATGTTTTCCTTCTGATGACGCTGATCAATCTTCATCTGAGCCCATATATTTTTTCTACCATTTGCTTATTGTTAAATCATTCGACCACTTGAATTCCTGTGCAGTAGTGAAATTTGTAAGGTGACTCTTCCATCTGCTATCAAGCAGGTTTCTGGCATCTACAACAAACTTTGTGTAACCATTATCCAATGTTATAATTCCATCAAGCAGAGTGTGCAACTTTTCCAGATTGATATCACCATCACCTTGAATACATGTCAAGCATTGAGGAACCATTTGATCAAACTCATTCTTCCATTCATCCACATCCTTGAATTGTCCATCATCTTTGATGATCAAAGGAATGAAACTATGCTTTATTGAATCAAATTAATTCCTTTTGTTCTCCACCTTCTTCTTCATGTCAATCAAATACTTATGACATCAATAACTTCACCATCTCTTGAGTAGGCTTTAATCTCAGAGGTGCATCAGGATCCCTCTGTGTTGCTTTGCATAAAGTGTTTAAAATGTGGTAATTGGGCAGCCATCTTTTATATAATTCCTCTAGGATTGGGGAATTAGTATTTATTTGTTCTAGGGCTTTCACCAAATGACTAAAACCCTCATGGACTCCACTTATCTTCTCTTTTAAAACTCCAACTTTGTGCTTCAATATTTCTTTTAAGGTATCCAAAATGTGCTGCCTGACATCATCCATATTATGTTTCTTCAATTTTTCAATCTTCTCTTTCAACTGTTGGATTTGTGGATCTTCAACTGGAGAAGGTGGATGTAGACAACCATTTCATCCCCTTTTACATTTGTGGATTGTTGTAATTGTTTCTTTACTTTGACACCTTCAATGAATAACTTATTTATTTCATCATTTCATAACTTGAGTCTCTTTTCATACTCTATTATCTTCTTCTCCATGTTTTCTACTACATCATTTGTAAACATGGCAGAGTGCATAGTTATGGTTGCTGCTTCTGTTGGAGTAGTGTCCTTCATTGTCCTAACCATTGCAGACCCTCTCATTTCCTATACTACATCTAGAAGCCTTGGCTTCCTTGTGTTCTTCTATTTTGTCCACATGGCAAGGGTTTGGGTGGTAGGATTGTATCCTGTGCCTGAGACTCCTTCTGAATCAAATTCTGCAACCAAGTTTGGATCATCCTAAGCTTTGATTTGATCTAACAAATATACCTTAGAGAGTTCCATTCTAGGTATGATTAACATCTTACTACTTAGCACCAACTCCCTTGCTTCTTTGGGAGTAATATTGATGTTATCAATATCCAACTTTTCCATTGTCTGGGCCTGTACCTTTGCATGATTTGAATCATCAATCCCAATGAGGTTAATTTTTAGCCTGTCATCAAACTGTCTCATTTTAATTTTTATCCAAAAATCTTTGAATTCCCTTGTATGGATGAAATCATCATCCTCCATGAATTGCAGAGAAGTAATTATTCTCTCATCATCTTGTATCTCATCAACAGCTTCCTCTAATATTCTTATTTTTGGGTCATGAGGCTCTAACACTTTTTTTTTCTTTGCTACTTCTTTCATCTCAGTCAGTGTCAGGACTGCTTCTTGTTCTTCATCACTCGACCCATAATCAACTAGTGATTTGACTTTCTGTTTCTTAGCAGGTGGCTCACCAAGTGGGGATGGAGGAGGTGGTGTATGCGATGTTGAGGCTATGGATGAGGGTGGCTAGGGTGCAGATGGTGGAGTTGACTTCTCTTCTTGAGCCTTTTTATACATCTCATCAAACTTACCTAGAATCAAGTGCATCCTTTTCAACAAATCTGGCTCTTCATCAAAGAACCTCTTGAACCCCTTGAACTTCTTATCTTTTTCTTTCTTCTGGTCCTCCCATCTCATCATCATTAACCATTTTTTCCTTGTTTCAAACACATTTGAAAAGTATACAACAGGTTTCTTATCACATCCTCCTCTGGATCAAATACATTTGTTATCACCTTCTTTGAAAGCAGGGTCCTTCTAATATTATTGATGTGACCCTCTGGATCACATACTCTCACCTTTCCTGTCTAAGAGAAAAATTGGCTCTTATGAATCTCTGCACTTCTTCCAACATCTCTGACCCAACTGATAATTCCTCAAAAATTGTTAAGTCAAGTAGGAAAGTCCCCTTTCTCTGATTCTTCATAAGACTACACTCCATCTAGAGCATTTTCCAAATAAACTCTAAAAAAAATACTCTACAAGGCACAAATTTTGGTAAAACATGTGGGGCCTGATCACAACCATACACCCTAATGATGGTATATTATGGCATTAAAAACCAGTCATCATAGTTGTGTATGAAACCTTGGTCTAGTATGTATTGCAAAGGTTTCATAACTTCCATTAAAGATTTTGGTAACCTCAGTGTAGGAAAACCAAGGGCATTAATTAGTCTAAGGGAAAAGTCATCTCTAAACACAATAAAGTCACCTTCAGGGCACTTACTATCCCAAGCATAGCACCAATTTTGCACTAGAAGCATAACTCCATTTTCATGTGTGCTCAACTTCATCCTTTTGGTCCACTTTGTTTCATTTTGAAATTGAATTAGATGACACAACTTAGAGAATACTTTCTGAAAGTGATAGGGGCCTTAGCTTCCCTAACCTATAATAGACCTTCATGAATTTTTTCCTCAATGATAGAAACAAAATCAAACTCCACATTGGAGTCAGGGTGTTGGATAGTCATTTCCATCCTCATCAATCCAATAATTTGGCATAATGCATAATAGGTGTTTTTGAAATAAGTCTAAAAATCAGACACTAGAAAGGGTTTAGCTTTTGAAGATGGAATAGGAAGGACTCTATTCTTGTCACCCCTTTTCATGTGCAGGGGAATTTCATCAATTCTATAAGTCCTCTTTAATCTCTTGTACTCCTGCTTTAGCCTCCCCAAATCTATCTCTGTGACAACCTACTTATTTAGGTCAAAACACCTAATTATAGCCTCCCTAGAGATATCTACTAGACATTGTCCATCTAGGAGCCTAACAACCTTTGATGGGGCATGATATCTACTGGCTAGAGCTCTAATTAGCTCAATATCAACAAACAAATTAGGAGTAATCAATTTTCCCATGTCAAGAGTCCATGGGTTCGATACCGGGACTCCTTCATTCCTATTCTTATAAAAAATACCAATACAGATTCCACCTAGACCATGGAATTATTGGGTCTCTACACCCATGAGCTAAATCCTTAAGGACCCCCTTATAACCTTTATCGACTAAAGTAGGAAGAAATGCAAGTAATGGCGACTGTAATGAAGCTTTATTGGATTTTTCTTCTTTTTTAGTCCTTACTTCTATTTTCTTAGGTGCCATTGCTTAAAATTCAATGTGTGGCAAATAGAACTTACCCGAAATATTGCTTGTCCTAAAGAATTCTCTTGACTTCCACACCTTGAGCTCGCCTATACTCAACTTCCATTACCACGAGCGAACAAATTCACAATCTACTTGGTTTAATTCTCATATCATATTGCATTAATTCCATATAAGTTCTACATCATTCAAATCCTTCACACCGAGCTATAATTGATATTTTGATGCTGATTGATGTGACTGGCGTTCATTTAATGCTCCAATGGCTGATTACTATGCTATCGTACATCACTCCTCACTCTTTCGCAGTACCACGGTACATAATATTTACTTGTTCTTATTATACCGCACTACCACACACTTCCTTGTCTTCCTTAACAGTACCACAATGTTTATTTAGTATTTTATCTTATATACCACTTTACCGCGGGGTTTATTCTGACCCCCCATGGTATAGCGGTTCTCCTTTATGTGTTTTCTTACTTTACTGCACAATCATGGGCCTTACATTGACCCCCTGCGATATAGCGGTTCCTTCTGCTAGTATTGATGATGACCCCACTCTACTGCGGGCTAGGTATCAACCCTCCGCGGTACAACGGTAATATGATATACTACCATCCTCTTACCGTGCTACTGTGAGTTACTTATTTGGAGGCCGCGATAAGGAGGTAAAAGGTAATGCATATATGGTATACTCAAGTATGGCAGTGGTATGGAGGTAAAAGGCTAATTTGACTTTGTGGATGGCATAAAAATTAATTTTATGAGAATAATAAGAGAGACCCTTGATTTTACATGAAAAAATCAACAGAATTTTATGTGAAAATTCTGGTTCCAACACATCCAATCATCTCGTTCCTTCAAAAATCCATTCTTATCACATAATTTGGGTAATCCCGACTTCACAGTATCATCAAACCCTGCATTTTTTGAGTGTAAGTCTTCAACATATTTGTCATGGTTTCTCATGATTGTGTCAATGGCCGAGATGGAATTGGTGTCAGATCCCTCATGTAGTTGAATATCATGTCTCTTAGTACCCAATCTATTTTTCACTCTCCCATGCTCAAGAATGGCTTCATAGTTCTTTTTGTGAACATGCCAAAAATCATCAAGGCATATCTTCAAGTTTGTAAATCTCTTGTGCAACATCGTTTCCACAATGTCAAACTGAAGGTCCTTCATCTTTTCTACTAGTTGTTGATGTTCTTCTTGCAACTGCTCATATTCACTTTGCAACTCTATATCAGTTCCAGAGGTGATCCTCATTCTGGCATCTTTCATGGCAGTAATTTCCAAATCCAATTTTTTACTTTTCATTTAGTAAAAATTTCTTTCTTTCATCAATTGTATTGTTTGTGCCTTGTTGAACTTGTCAATGCTTATGTCCATGTCTATTGAAGCCACATGGATAGTTTACGCAACTTTAAGGGTCATCATGTGTCCAAAGGATTTTTTTGATATCGATGATCTTTAGCCCTTTGTGAGGTGGGTATAGTGCCCATATCAACATTGAATTTTCATCAGGATTGAATCTTGAACCTATGTAAATTTCCTTCACACCCTCTATGTTTAGCTTGTATTATCCTTCCTTGTTATGCAAAAAACTATCAAAAATTAAAGAGGCACTGAGGTCCCAAGCAGGAAATACTATTACATGAGGTTCAAGTAACAACTGTCTACCCCTTTCAGGGGTCATGTTCTCCACTTCACTGTCTATATCATCTTTCAACCTTTTCATCAATTGTTGTTCATTTTCAGGGGTAATATTTGGGATGGATTCCCTCAACCTTTTGCCTTTGTAATTATATAAAAAAGATTTAAATTCTCTTGACTTGAAAAACTCATTATTAGAAATAAAGGATTCATAGGCTGTAAGCCTATCATCTTCATCTACACGTAATTCCTCAAGGGCTACTTGTAAGTTCCTGTCAGGGAGTTCTTCATATTCATCATTCATCATCCGAGAGACTGTTCTCTGCTATGATTGTGCTTCATTTTCTCCCACATATTCTTCTTTAGATGAATCATCCATTTCTTACAACCTTTAATTTTTTTTCTCTAACTCCTCCATGAAATTTTCTATAACCTCCTCTACTTCTTTGTCTTCTTTGTTCTTAAACTCATCTTCCCCCGGTATAGGAACATGGGTGTATCCACTAAGGTTTTTCTTTTTCTTAGAAGAGTGTATGTACCCTTCAGGGTCATAATTCATTCTTTGTGCATACTCATTTAATTTGAATTCATCCAACAACGAAAGATAATAAGGTCATTGGTAGGGGGATGTTAGGTTTTCAGGTACATCAATTATAAATTAAGGTCGTATACTATGGTAATTAACTAATTATATGCCATTTGTGAATTTTTTTTTTTTTGATATAGTTGGTCAAGAGTGGGATGCACTATATTTGGATGATGGTATGGATTGAACAATGTCAACAATCCAGTTGCACATTAACATGGGAAGGTGTGGCTTCATTGGTTAAAGAAGCTCATCGTAATGGAGATTCCAATATTACACTAAGGGAAATTGATTTAGCATATGGTTTAAGAGATAAAAAGGTACGTATAAATATATTAATCACCCATATTATTTTATTATTTTCAATTATATTGATGTATATATGTTGAGTTTTTTTTCTTTGCATACATTCGGCTAAGAATAAATATGTTTATCAACTGATGATGCAATAATTTTTACATGTTTGACATATTGCAGGTGAAACACCACAAGGCTATGTGGTGCAATGGTCGTAAATTTTGAATCAAAAAGTTGGATGACACAAAGAAAACTTGTGATTCTGGGATAACTGCAGTCTTTCAGGTGACTAATGTTTCATCTAGAAGTGACATACATCCAGAAGTCTCAAAAAATTGATACTATGGGATTTTGGATGATATATTTGAGTATGACTTTAAGTCCTTCAAATTAGTTATGTTCATCGTGCAATGGTACAGGCTACGATTGAATGAAAATGATCTTGAGAGAACTGTTATTGAACATGATAATGGATTTACCATGGTTAATACAAGTTTGATCGAGCGAGTTGGAAATGATCCCTATGTTCTTCAAAGCCAATGTGAGAAGGTATTTTTACTCAGAGGTTCTAGGTAAACCGGGTTGGTCATTTTTTGTTAGACATGATCCAAGAGGAAGGCCAATAAAGCATAATGTGGTGGAAGAAAAAGATATCTAAGAACTAGAAGATGATGTAGATGATGATCGGGATCAATAGTTAGTTGATGATGTGCCTGGCGAAGATGTCAAAGAAGAGGAACTAGATCATGATGATGTAGGAGTTAATGTTCATGAAGACGATATCCATGTGGATGATGACATTATCGAAACTGACATCAATGACGACGATGATGATATGACCAATCCTTACAATGTCGAATCTAGATTGGATGATATAGACAAAGAGTTGGATGAAGAAGAAGATCAATGACATTGAAATGTATGAGTTATGCGATTATATTATCTATTTGATATTGATTTCTTGATAGAATTATATTTGACTTATATGGTTACATAATTAATTCATGATGTACTTTTTAATGTTGTTAATTCATGATGTTACAACTATTGTAGCTCTCCTAGAAATTTCCATATGATCAAATCCTAATTACCCTATGACTAGATTTTTGGTTAGATATTATTTGATCATATCTTTGGTTATTTCATTCCCAAAAAAATAGCGTTTCCTCATGTTGACCCCGCATAGTGACATGTGAATGGGGCCAACATTGAATTTTTTTCAATTTGTGCTTGTATGGAGTGAAACTTAACATGGTTAGTCTAGACACATGCATTGAGAACATGAGAGGGTTTTGAGACACAAACATGAGGTCATTCTAAATAAAGGAATCTCGTCCTTCCTAATAATACAAGTTGCCTTATTCTTCATCTCTTTCATATATTGTTCTTAGCATTTTTTTGGTTAATGGTTTCAAAGACAAGGCTCTTTGAGCCTCACCTTAGATCTATTACACATTAGTTTGTTCATTTTCATTAGCAATGAATATTTAGATTATCTTTAAAAAGCTCATTGAATATAAAGATGATAATAGGAAGCTAAAAAAATGAGTATATTTTGTTTATGGAACCTAAACCACAAGGTTTGTCACTCTAATGCTAAAACCAAGTCAAATTAACCCCTAACACCTATTTTAAAAGTCAAAACATGCCTTTCTTTCAAATTCACAAGAACGTATAAATCTTTTGAAACCACACATGCATGTTATGAAAGTGTATTGTAATCCTACTTATAGTGGAATTTCACATGATAATCTAACCAATGACACTATATTGGAGGATAAACCAACCTATGGAATTAATTTAAGAGGTAAGGGATGCCTCTTAGTGGAATTTTGAGTCTTGGATTAATCCATGTAGTGCTAAAATTTGTTCTAGTGTTCTTCCCTTGGTGTTATATTTATCTCTACAATTTCCCATACTTAACCATTTCATCACCCCTTTTCCCAAGCTATTTGTATCATAATATAAACTTGGTCCAATCTCACATTTTCCCCTTAGGTAATTATCCATTTCCTCCAAGTTGAATGGAACCTTTTGTACCAATGCATCTATGTTTTCCTACCCTAATGGATCAATACTTGACATCACCTTAACAATCTTCTTTATGTCATAGCATATCTTCGAAATGCCTTTGGCATGCTTTAGATGTGTAAATATTAACTAGATTTAATATATTAATTTTAAAGTCTCTTAACACATTCCATGACAAGAAAATGACTCATTTAGATTAAGGAGTACTTTCCTAAACCATTCCTTCATATTCAACAACCCCTTCTCACACCCACATCATAATTCATATCCATGTTAGTTGTAATGAGTGTTTTGAACGAACAATCAATGAATCATAGGATAGAAGAAAACTCATTATGCACAAGGATAAGAATCAAAGAGACTGAAAGAATCGATTCACTAGATATGCTCCCCATTACTGTAATAGACCAATGTAAAAAAATAAATCATAATAAGAATAGGACCAAAAAAACTAGAAAAGAAACCTTGCAGGCTACATTAATAAGACATTGATTGCAAGCATTTCTTCCATGATGTTTAAATGACAAAATATCAGATAGCTCAATCTTTAGTCAAGTAGTATTTCAATCATCGATTCTTAGACATCCATCGTCATTAAACATCACATATCATAAATCCTTTTTAACAATCACTAGGACTGTAGATAATATTTAATCATGTCATAGGAAATAAATCATAAAAAAATATAAAGAAAGAGAAAACCAACTATATAAGCTCAACAAGCCACCATACAAAAATTATATTTTGTAGAAAATAAAATAAACTATATGTTGACATAGCATATATATTTTTATATAAACTATATGTTGACATAGCATATATATAAACTATATATTTTGAATTTTGGCCCCGCACTTGTAGGAGCATGACATAGCATACTTCACCAAGAGCCTAACTAGAGAGTTGCATCGAGAACCACTGCATCTAGCCCCTGAGTGGAGAGTTGCGAGACTTCACTAGATGAGTGTTGGAAGGCCATTGAGTCGAGGAGGAATACTAGGAACCATTTGGAAAGAGGAAAGCCAGAGCGAGAGGTGAGGGCACCCAAAAAGGGAAAATCAACCAAGGGACAATGACTGTAAGTGATTTTTCCCCCACATTTAGAAATCTTGTTGCAAGTATAGTGATTTAGACTCTATTTGTTCCCATCGAGGTGTTGCATGCTATATTTTGGTCAATTCGAGCCAATGTCCCATTGAAAAACCCAAGTACTACGTAGTAGTGGTGTCTAGTTAGTTTGAACAACGAAGCTTTGAGATGTTCAATCAGTTGGGTGGCCTTTTTTGGCCTGTGAACTACAGTTTTTGTATCTGTCTTAGCATATTTTTCCCACTATAAGATTGAAAGGAATTCTTGTCACATAACAACACACGAAGTTCACTAGGGTTCAAATTTCTAAACTTCAATGAAATAAATTTATATAATGAGGTCCACAAATGATCAAAGGGATTGGAAACAATACATGGTTCGTGAATGCAATGAAAAATGCCTAGTGCCTGTCCATAAGAGAATGTATAGAAGTACATGATGTAGAGTCAAAGGAAGGAAACAAACTCACACAATCTCATTTGACAAGTCACAAACAATTTTGAACTTTCCTTCTTTTGACACACTTATTCAACTATATTTCCCTTCACAAAACTCAACACAAACACTCAAATTTTGGTTTAGAGTTCCAAACCATTACAAAAAATTCAAACACCTTAGTCAACTTCATCTTGATCAAAACAAACAATTACCTAGTCTGCCCTTTCATTTTACCATTAACTCTCTTTATGACTGTCCTAAACTTCACAATTTTAACTCAACATAAATAATTTGACCCAAAACAATATTTAGGCTAATATAGACCACACAATTTCCATTCCATTTCACTTCAAAAAAAATGTAAACCATCTCCCATCCTTTATTCTTGACAATTTAACAAAATCATATACTGTACTTTCATTTTAGTCTCCAAAATAGGGCTATTATTAGACAGATCAGTTAAAGCAATGGAATTTTTAACTTCATGCTTACACAAAACCTTATATCAAATGAGATCAAATTATACCTTGGTAATCTCTTAACCAAAACAACCAAGAACTCACACTTAATCATCAAAATCCCTTAAAGTTCTTACTGTCACTAGTTCCTTCATACCCTGTTTGCAACGCTTGTAGGCCTACCAACCTATTTGTCAGGGCTTCATTCACAATATAAGCACTATTACATAAGTCTATCCACACTTTTCAATTCCCTCCTTGCAGATCTAAAACATATTCAAAATGGGTATCAAAACTTTTACAACAAAAGCTTCAAATATTGTTGTCTCAAAAAGATTTAGGCCTCATTAGGCCTGATTTGCATAAGGGTTTGTTTCTTTACTAACTCTTGACCAAGTACACTTGTCCAGTGCTTGGGAAATGTTTAGTTTGACTGGTATATGCTCTTCAAAGCATCAAAGTCCATTTACAAAGTATCTTCACAAAACCCTAAGGGCTTAACCTTCATAATTACTCTGTTCATAGACTATACACAAATTTTCAGTCAAGAAACTTCATTCGCTAGCATCTTATCTTTATGATTTTTCCCTAAATCCACTGAAACATGAAAGAACATTCATAGTAGGATAATCTCACAAGAAACTAGAAGATTTCACCAATTAATAAAGGAGAAACATAATTATTTATGTCTCTGCTTACACTAACAGAGGGTTTTAGCAGTCTGAAGTAAATCCATAATAACTCACACAAATATTCATCTCTTAATATTTCCTTTTTGATTAAGTTGAAAACTTTTTACATTGTTTTCATTTTTGCAATTTTGGACTTAATAAACACCAAATCACCTGAACATGACCTCAAATATATGACACATGACTCTAATAACATGATTTACAAAGTAGGAACAATAGCATTGAATCAAATTTCAAAACATTGCTTCATAGAGGCCTAATTATGCCAAGGTTCTCTTGCACCAGTACAAGAGATGAAAAAAATACAAGGATCCATTAAAAACTTCTGAATATTTCACTAACTCAACCAAACCTCCAAAAGAACAATACAAATTCCAACACTAGGGAAAGCCCGAAAGAGAACACTAATGAAAGTGGACTTTTTTTTTCAAGTTCCAGAAGAGTATAAATGGTTCAAAGATGCTGTGGGTGTCTAGAAAATGGTGAAGGAATGTTGGATAGGGAGGGGGCATGACAATCCACCCTTTTCTTCTCCTAATATCTTCTCTACACATGAAGAAGATAGTTTAGTGTTAGAAGTTATTATGGTGGAACATCTATTTGAACAAAAAAGTCCAATCACTAGTAACCATGAACCTCCTAGCTATCTTTTTCTTGCTCCCTCCCTTATGAGCGATGAAGCTATCTTGCCAAATTCCATTATGACATGTGATGAACATATTAGCTCTCCTCCTAGGATTGATATTATGGCACATAAGAATGATACCTTCAAGAAAACATAAAACCAACTCAAGCCTTACTGTCATATCCTCACCACTATTGTTACTCAACACAATTCAACCATTCATCATCACCCTGTGTGTACTAAGAAACAAGCTCACAATACACCCACCCTCATTCTTCCAACTCATGGTCTTCGTGATTTTCCTTTCATAGCCATCAACCCATCCAACCAACCTTCACTCAACATCCATACCATCACCAACCATTCTACCAAGAAATATTTACCCTTGGTACATCCTAAATCAATATATAAATAGCATTAGTTGTTGCTCCTTGCCCTGTAATAGTTGTAGTAGCATAACATACTCACTATTGCATGTTTTTCATCCATCACAGGGGGAAACATGCCATCATCCACTCCAGGCTCACCTTTGTCCTGCACACTAAGTGGGGGAAAAGGGTTAGAAAGCCTTATCCCCATATGTCACTTGTCGTTGTCTCTTTTGGCTAATCGTTAACCTTTCAAGAACGTATAAGAGCAAGCTTGGGATGTGGATGGCATGTCTTAAGATTGACTTGCATGTGACATACCTCCTTTCCTCATCACGCAACTTACCGAAAACATATGACTTGGCATAGGGTTTTTTGGATAAGCTCTCATGTTCTCCTCTTCTACTTTAAAGCAATTGTTCACAACAATGGTGTTAGCAACTACTTTAAAGTGGGGGCATACATAGACAACATTTACTTGAAAATTTCATCTAGTGTGATTTAATTTTTCTTGTGACATGTCCTCTCCTTGGTGGTGTCATTGGGTTTGATACCTTCTAAGAGTATATGATCAACTGAAGTGGCCTGATGTGAATGCGGCATCCCATGGATAACAATTTGGCAGTAGAGATAATGATCAACTGAAGTGGCCTAATGTGAATGAGGCATCCCATGGATAACAATCTAACCTACCGACTTTTCCTCTCTTGGACAAATTAGGCACAATGCTCCCTAAGAAGAAGACCTTACATGAACAAAGAAAAATCCCCTTTAACAAAACTTTCACATGACATTCGAAACATTTACAAAAACATTGTGGTACCTTATCAAAGTTATTAGGAGGATAAGTTTGGTATGGTTAGTATGATGGGAAGCCAACACATTGGCATGGCTTTTCTCAAATTATACGGTGAGAAGCTGACACACTGGCATGACTTTCTCACTAAACCACTTCTTTCAGACATCTCACCCCGTGGATAAATTGAAGTTATGTGGCCCAAAGTGAGTATACTTTTGGCCTTCTCACCTGACGGACAACCAAGAAGTTTCGTCATCCCAGAGTGAGTACATCTTGTCTACCTTGTCTTTCTTTCCATCTTTCCTTTGCATGATTTTGTATCTTGGGGGCTTGACCTGCATGTGGATCTCTCTTGAATGTCTACTTTAGTATGAGTTGAAGCAAGTTCATCCTCTCACTAAAGTGGGGGCTAAATGTGGCATAGAAAAAAGTACCCTTTGCTTGACATGGGAATAATTCATTATAATTGGACTTAATGAGGCCTTGATTCAAGTGTTGTGAGGCATTTTATGCATCCACACTAGGTCTTGGACCCTTGCACATTGAATAAAATGTGTTTATTGATGTCTTGTAAAGGTGTTGTCAAATCTTGTAATGGACTTTCACACTTTCCTAGACTTAATGAACCTATTTCTCCCTAATTCAACATTATAAAATGTATTTAAATACATCTTCACATCAATCTAGAATATTTTTGAATTAAACTTAATGATAAACTAGTGTTGTAATGCGTCTTGCACATTCACATTGGTTCTTGTGCCCTTTCAGGCTATGTGGAGCACATTTTAGTATTGTAAAGTGTATTTAATCACACTTTCACATTGAATCATGTGTCCCAAGCCCTATTTTACATTTACATCATCACTAATAGGCCCCTAATAAAACCTATTGTGCATTCTAAGGTTCAAATTGATCAAACACCTGACAAGTTTGCATTTTAGACCTTATTTCCTTATTGTCTGGCATCTAAGCTGTCAAATTGGCCCTTGTGAGACCCATTCTCCATGAATGGTGAATTAGTCCCATCTAGGTGGGACCCATTCACCATGTGTGGCGAATGAGTCCCATTTGACCCAATTTTGACCTTTGAGCGGGAAAAAAGTGAAATTTGGGTTTATTATTTCATCATGTTGGCCTATGATGAGGTATTAACAAGTGAAATAGGTGAAATGCCTATAAATACAAGTCTTTTAACTCATTTTTCACATCTCTTATCTCTTTTCGTTCATTAATCTTCCATCTCAAATCAAGCAACTTAGGGTTTTATCATTGCAAGACAATAAGACATCAATTTTTAGACTTTCAAGGGCAGATCCTTCATGTTTTGCTATAGACTTTCAAGATCAATCATTATGGGGGTATGTGCAGGATCATCATAGAAAAAATAGGCCCTTAAGTGGTGAAAAATTCAGAAAAATAAGAGTTAGGCAACTTGACGTAAAAATTTCAATAAGTTATCTATATTATTTCAAAAATATGTAAGAATAGAATCTAAGCAAATTGAATGTAGTTTCTAAACTACTAGGTTTATTTTTTACAAAAATCTATTTGGTGAAAATTTGAAATTTCAATGTAGTAGTACTTAAATTTTAAGGAAAAAATAAGAAGTAGGCAATTGTCGTACCACCCTAACCACAATAAAATGATAATTTTTTTATACGATTTTAAATATAAGTAGAGGACTCATGTCTTGATGTGATGCATATTTTTTTGTAATTTTTTTCCAAGTAAATAATTAATTATGAATTTTTTATTACTTTTAAAAAATATAAAAAACTCATTTGTCTGACCACCTTAAGAGTATGTGCAGGATCATGATGGGCCAAAAAGTGGCGATATGTAAGTGATATGATGACCCATGTGGCTGACGACTATTTTTTTACCCAAAATTGATGAAACGAAAAGGGTTTTTAAAGGAGATTCTCAGCTTTCCACAAACATAAATTATGTTTTACTTTTAATTTAATAAATAATTATTATTCATTTTCTATTTGAATTACAACAAAAATCTCAATTGATAGGCTGATTGAAAAAAATTTATAGATTTCAAACAGTATCAAATTTTTTGAATCTGAAACATGCGTCACATTCTATGCTTCACATAATATAGGATTAATAAAAATAAAATTGAATTTCATGAAGTTTTGACCAAGTTAAGGTGGTCAAACATACGAGTTTTTATATTTTTAAAAAGTTGTAATAAAAAATTCATAATTAATTATTTACTTGGAAAAAAATTACAAAAATATGCATCACATCGGACATGAGTCCTCTACTTATATCTAAAATTTTATTAAAAAATATTATCATTTTATTGTGGTTAGGGTAGTTAGAAAAACACCTACTTCTTAATTTTTCCACGAAATTTAAGTACTAATGCATTGAAATTTCAAATTTTCACCAAATAGATTTAAAAAAAACCTAGTAGTTTAGAAACTATATTCAATTTTCTACAGATTCTATTCTTACATATTTTTGAAATAATATAGATAACTTATTCAAATTTTTACGTCAAGTTTCCTAACTCTGATTTTTCTGAATTTTTTGCCACTTAAGGGCATATTTTTTCCATGATGATCCTACACATACCCTTAACTTGGTCAAAACTTCATGAAATTCATTTTTTTTTTAATCCTATAACATGCGAGAGCATAGAATGTGATGCATGTTTTGGATTCAAAAAATGTGATACTGTTTGAAAGATATAGATTTTTTTCAATTAGCCTATCAATCAGGACTTTAGTTGTAATTCAAATTGAAAATGAATAATAATTATTTATTAAATTCAAAGTAAAGCATAATTTGTATTGGTGGAAAGCTAAGAATGTCCTTTAAAAACCCTTTTCATTTCATCAATTTTGGGTAAAAAAATAGTCGTCAGCCACATACCCTACACATACCCATCATATCGCCACTTTTTGGCCCATCACGATCCTGCACATACCCATGGCAAGGTAATCAACTCCATTGTTGCATGTTTCATTTCATTATTTCATCATTTTGGTTTAATTAACTAAAAGGGGTTTGACTTAGGTGAACCCCCATGCCCTAACATTCAACATGTCTCTCTCTTATTTTGTTTGTATGTAGATTTAGGTTCCTTGGAAGCTTGGAAATTATTGAAGATAAAATTACAAGGTTGCTAAAGTCTTCTCCTCTTTGTTCAAGTCAAAATATCAATAAAAAGTGACTTTTAGACCCAAATCCGACAATTTCAGAAGTGGATACTTGTAGGAAGCTGAAGTGCAGATCGGAAGTTTCAGATTCCACTTTTGAATATTCAAAAATTGGACTGATGATCGAATCTTCATCCGATTCATTTCAACACTTGTGTGTTCCTTTGTTCTAATGCTTAATTTGTCATGGGATCTTCATCTTGGGGACTTGATCATCCCTCTTGATCATTGAAATTCCATCTTGCTAACGTAAGTGCATTTGAACCTTCCTCTCTATGTTCATGGCTACTTTAGTGTGAGTTTGAAGTAGGTTCATCCTCTCACTAAAGTAGGGGCTAAATGTGTCATAGAAAAATGGCCCCTTTTCATTTTCATGGCCTTTTAGGTCTTGTTTCATGGTGTTTGATCTATTTTACTATGATCTTATGTTGTAACATGGCTTGAACATGCATATTTAGGTACTAAAATTCAAATAATGACATCTTGTGAAGGTGTTGTGAAGTGTTGTAACACATTTCTACATTCTTCTAGACTCTATTTATTACAACTCACCTAAAAATCACCTTTTCATCACTAATCAAGTCCTATTTTGAAGTTTTGTAAAGTCTTGTAACAAGATTTCATGCTTTTCTAAGGACAACTTCACTATTCATCCCTTTCTCATGCTTTATTTGGTCCCTTTATGCCCTCATATATCTTAATTAAGTATATTTTTAATGTAAGTCCGATAAACAACATTGAATACAACATAATTCCCGACACCCATTTTTAGGTCCTAGGTGGGGCGCATTCGCCATGGGTGGTGAATGAGTCCCCTTTAGCTCCAAATTCAAAAAATTTAAAATTTCCTTTTGGGTTTTTATTCAAAAACACTTGATGTCAGCCTGTGATGAGGTATGAATGGGTAACTAAGGCACAAGATTGTATAAATAAGTGCATTTCACCCCATAATCCCCCATAATCTCCTACATCTCTCCAACATTCACACATCATATTCATGTAATCTTAAGCATTCAAGCATCTTACAACATCAATTCAAGCAATATTCAGGCACTTTGGAGCATCCATTGACATTACTTTAGATTTTCATTATCAAGGGTTTGGTAAGTTGATAGCTATTATATGTTATTAGTTTATTAGTCTCTTTCATTTCATTGTTTCATCAAGGGTTTGATTACCAAAAGTGGGGTTTGACCAAGGAAAACCCCTATTTGCTAACCCTCAACCATTTTCCCCCTATTTCATGTTTGTTTGCAAACATTTGTATGCAGATTTAACAAGTTTTTTGGTGTTCAATATTGGTAAAAAAGTCAACTAGGTCCTTCAAGTCTACTCATTCATATTTCAAGCTTCGAGAAGGTTTTTTGTCCGTTTCCTACATAATTGATTTTCACAACCCGACAATCAGAGATTTCTAGATCTGGTGTTGCAGAGTTGTCTCATGATTTTTTCAGAATTTTTGGAGAGGACTGATTCGCCGCCAATGGAAAATGAGTCCCACCTTAGGACTGAAAACCTAAATTTTATCAGATTATGGATCCCAATAGTTAGAAACCTGTTTTCGACACTTTCTCACCAGTAGGAGGACTAATTTGCCACCCTAGGCGAATGAGTCCCACTGTGAAATTTTAGTAATTTCAATCAACATTCACAACATTCCAGATTCATCAAACATTGCTCAAGTTCACTCTGTTTCATCTTATGTCTTTTTGTTCTGCCTTATTTCATCATTTACTTCATTGTTTGCATATCATAGTGTGTTTTCAAACATAGTTTAAATCTTAGTTTTTGCATTCATATTCATTCATTTAAATCATTCAATTGCATGTAGTTTACTTCATTTAACTTAGACAACATCATACATAACACTATTTGAATGAACCCTTAGCATTTTTGGGCCCTATCTCTCTCCTTTTAGGTGAAAAACCCTAGAAGAGCTAGAGAAACACATAGGAAACCCAAAAATCTACGGTTCAAGAGCATAAAACTAACCACTAATGCTAATCCAATTGATATAATTTAATGTATAATTGAATAAATTTTGATGTACCAACAATATATATAAAATAAATTTAAAAATATTAATTACATGATAGTTATTACCACAAAAATAAAATATTTATTGATATTTTAATATTTAAATAATAATAATATAAATACATTTTGATAATAAATAACAAAAATAAATTAAATTATATAAAATACTCTAATATCTATTAATGTTGTATAATGATGTCAAGTGTGAAAATGAAGATAAAAGATGTGAAGCATGTAGTTGTAGAATTTTAAGTAGACATTCTAAATTACTTTTTAAATATTCTTGGTAACTTTTAATAGATTGTAATTTCCTTGTATTTTAGGGTTTTAGTTGCTTTAAAATTCATGCATGAAAAGAAAGTGTTTATCTTTACTATCTATTTTAAGGGTTGTTATCTCTATAAAAAGATCCTCTTGTGGTTTAGTTTGTAAGTTTCAATAAGACCTCTATGTTGAGGTGTATCATGATGCAATCTATATTATGAATAAAATATTAAAATAATTGTTTTTTGTAGAATTTTATGTTTATTGTCTGTGTTTTCAAAATCTACATTTGGTATAAGAGCAAAAGATTGAAAAGATTGAGAAAAATTGAAGATTGAAAAACCTTGAGATCTAGAAGAGGTTGTGAAAGGTTGAGAGATAGATTAAAAAAATCAAGAGGATCACCATCCAATAAATAAAGGAGGAACATAGTTCAATTATAAAAAAATAAGATCAAAGCATTGATCATAGCTAAGCTACCTACCCTGTCAAACAAAGACGACGTAGATTGGATAAGGGGATAATTTTTAGTTTTTCAAGAGAGGCCACTTAAGAAGAAGCTTGTGGAGTGTGAAGTGCCTTGCCAAGATAAGAAAGAATTGCCTAAGTTTACTTGACTCATTGCATATGAAGGCCATAATATTCAAAAAGAAATCTTGGAAGAGTGAAGGCATGTGAAGCTATCAAACGAAGGTGATTTAAATAATTGTAGTAGAATCACAACCAAGTGAATAAGGAAGGTGATTTGAAATCATTTGTTTCCAATGAAAAAAATAGGTAAACGAATAGAAAGGGAAAAAAATTTTTTGGAGGAAGAAGTGATGGAAATTAAGAAATGATATTCACAATTTATAGCAAATTTAAAGGAGATTGGAAAATGAAGATGTGGATATTTGTGTGCAGTTGAGAATCTTGAAAAAGAATTGGAGAATGTTAAAATAAAAAATAAAGAGATGGAGAAAAAATATAAATTATTTGACGAGGTCAAGAGAAATAATGAAGATTTGTAGAAAAAGTTAAAATTGTTGGAAAAATAAAATGACTCTTTGAAATCAAATTCAACCAATTGTGAGGCCCAATAATGAAATCCTTGGATATGGTAAGAAATTTAACAATGATGTTGCAAGTGTTACAAGTTCATGTAAATCAACTCAAATAATGCAATGTATGCAATGTTCTCATTGTCATAGAAAACATAAAAAAAAAAGTGTTGAGATGTTCATCCTAGTTCTATTTGTGGATTGAAGAATCATTCTAAAAATTTATGTTGGAATAAAGATTTGAAAGGACAATCTAAAAAAGATTGTATGCAAATTAATTATGGATTGATTGATGAATCCAATTGTAAAAGAAATACAAATATGTTCAAAAGGTTGTACAAACCTAAATGTTTGCATCTAAAAATAAATAATGGTCAAACAAAGTTTTGAATGTTTGAGTCAAGCGATTGATGACTATTAATTATGATTGGCACATTGAAAGGTGTCATGTAATTTGAAAGACTATGAGTCTTCTCTAGTTTAAAGAATAGAAGGGAAAACCTTGTGATATCTCAAGAAGGAAAGAAATAAGTAAATGGATACTTGACTTCTAGAAGAAGTGTATGGGTACTAAGTGGGTTTATAAGATCAAGTACAATAGCACAATGGTAATATTGCATAGTGAGTTGCAAAGATTCAATATGTGATTACGCTTAATATCAATGAGGAGTATGTTGGATAATTACACGAAGAGGCGTCTATAGTGGCATCTAAAAATATGTGTAAAGTTTTTAAAGCTGCATTTAAAATGACAAGAAAGTGGAAGCCATGTGTCACTACAGTAGATTTGATGAAACAAAAAAATCAAATAAATAAATAAAAATAATTCAAATATTTGCATAAACCAAAAGAACAAATAAATAAATAAATAATATATTTGATCACAAGGAGAAATCAAATATTTGATCACAAAAATAAATCAATCAAAAAAGAAAATTAGAGAATGATAACTCTCGACGTATTTTATATATATTAATATTTAATATATGTATGCTAGTAATACCAAGTGTGAAAATGAAGATTAAAGATGTCGAGCATGAAGTTGAAAATGTTTAAACAGACATTCTAAATTAATTTTTTAGTGTTTTGATGACATTTAATAGATTGTAGTTTACTTGTTCTTTAATGTTTTAGTTGCTTTAAAAACTAAACATGAAAAAAAGTCTATCTTTACCATCTATTTTAAGAGTTGTTATCTATGTAAAGATCCTCTTCTTTAGTTTATAAGTCTGAATAAGACCTCTATATTAAGATGTATCATGATGTAATCTATTATTTGTTGTAGCAATTTCTATTTATTGACTGTATTTCCAAAATCTACAATACATAATCAACTACTTAATTTTCTTCCCTAATAACTTTATTAGAATACTATCTTCTACCTTATCTAGAGTATCATTATTAATAGTATCACAACTGAATCGCATCCAAGTATGTATCTTTATAAAATACTATCTATATCTTTACTGACGTACTAGTCTGCAAACGGTGGTGAACAGCAAGAGCTCCGTTCAAGAGTTGTTTTAGCTGCTTCTTTCATGAGTTGCAGGGCGTCTGCGCAATCCTCGCAAAGCTGCTGCAGGTCGGGAATTATGTCTTCCGATACTAACGCAACCAGCTTTCCTTTTCCAGCGTAGCTGATGAAATGAACTACTATTGACTGCATACATTCGGGCACAATCGCTTTAAAATGGTGTATATAACTCCTGAAAACAATTATGAATAAAATTTTGTAACAGAGAATGAGAATACCGACACGATAGTTAACGTGAGCAGTAGGAATAATGTGAGTGATGGGGTTATCACCGTATTGGATCTGTTCCACGGGCCCCATCACATTGGAGAAGCCCACTGTAGTGTTCGCACATATTTTACTGGCACTGTACGCCATCAACTGCAATTTCATTAAAATGTTTATAGTTTTCCAACGAGAATTAGAAGTCAATTTGATCTATTTTGTTTCGCAGACATGTTAGAAGCCCATAACAAATATTGAAAAAAAACTTTCAGATCTAACCAAGTAAAACAAACTGTTGGCATAAATAACTGTTAATTAAAACAAGGGAAGTATCACCTTAGTTGGCATGTGTTTCGTCAAGCTGTACGTCACTGATGCCTCGTAAGAGGACTTCTTCCGCCTGGATATCATTTTTGTAACACGGCAGTACTGAAGGGGATCTCCATAGTGCAACATCGGAAACGGAAACATCCAGGAACCTACTTTATTACCCCACATAGCTTTCGATGGGCTTTTCATGTTCTTATCCAGATCCTGCCCATATTTAATTTTGATATTAAACGAAAGTTTTTATACATTCAGTACAGAGAATTATCTTAAAAAGAGAAAAAGAAAAAGAAAATAAATACTTGGCGTTGGCTATTACTTTGAGCACGATACACCGCCTCAGATTTACTGCAACGATTGCTCGAAGTCTTGTGTTTAAAGGAAGATGCTGCTCTGCACTCGCGTTTGGATCGTTACTTGTAGTCATTTTCTCTGGGAAAGACATTTTTACCTTAAATAGGTTAGAAGAAAATGATAACTACCTAGTATTATATTGTCAATACATTTTAAAACGAAGTAATTTGTTATCACACGTACCAAATAACGCACAAATCCAGCAGAAAGCGCTCCCATAATCACGTCGTTCAATGTCTGCCATAAAATTTTCTGTAAGACTAATGGAAAACTTACTGCTACGATAAATACCAATACAATATGCTACGGACATTGAATTGGTCCTTTTTTGTAAAAGAACAAAGAAATTTTCACCTACTCCATTAACTGCATTTTTAACTAAGAAAATATCTTCAATGCTGAGAGTAACATGCGCCAGACGCTTTGAACCAATTTTTGCTGTGCTGTCTTCTATCAATATATTCCTGTCTCGCTTCCATATCAGAGTGGCGACATACTGGAGAAGACTTAGAAATGTGAGCCAAAGCCCTGCAAACACATTGTAAAGAATTTGCAGAAAGCCTGTGGATCTCTGGCCAGATGATATATGCTGTGGGATAGTGGGTGAGACGTTAGGATGTGCAGCTTTTCTTGTAGAATTTATTATGAGGGAAAGCATAGAGACACAATCTCCTACTGAATGATGGATTCTGAATACAAGGCTGGCTGCTGCGTTTCCAGAAGAAACATTTAACACATGGACTTCCCACAGAGGCCTGCATGGGTCAAGGGGAGGAGCAGTCACTAGAGAGCTTGTATACTCATTTACGAAGTTGGGATTCTCTACAGCGGAGAGACTTAAGCATGGAACAATCACATGATCCTCTATCACCACCTCTCTGAGTTCCCACTTCAGATTGTTGTGCTTGTCCTTTACCTGCACTCCACAGTTCACTTCACGTTATCATGCAACATAAATTTCAAACCAGATAGAATTAATCACCAATATACACATATAGCTAGATCACATTGAATGAGCTTAAGTTAATATTTCTTGGGGAATATCCATAATGAAATCTTCACATGACATATTCAACATATATTTATACGTAAAAGTTTGCTAAGTAAAATATAATATTTATTTTAGTGTTTTCACACAAACAGCAAACATATACTTTATAGGTTGACTGTTTATCAATTCACTCATATTACATATGTAATTTTTTCCATCTCCCATGAACATGAATGACAAGGGAGAGGTGAATATTACGAACTGTTTATCAATTTTTGTTTCCTTCAAAATCAAAACCGGAACCTGCCCATTGTTTATGCTCTCCCAAATTTATGTCTAACTTATCCAGTAGACAATGTCAAGTCACCAGGAGGTACAGTCAATCCTAAAATCTAATCAGAGGAAAACAAAGATATAAAAGCGTTGTTCATTGCACCGTTAAATAAATGTTTCAAAAGAAAAATAAATACAATGTAAAACAGATAAAAAAGAGATAAGGAAGAGAATGCTAACTGCAACGCTTGAAAATCTATGGTGCTCCGCCACATTTTTTGGCAGAAAATTTTTCAAGGACTTGACGTTGATTTCTTTCTTGAATCCCACAATGGTTAAGATGTAACTATCCAACAAAGTATCCGAAGTGAGGCATGCCATCGGACTCAGGGGTTCCTCATGCTTGGGTATATTGATCATGTAGCTTGCTTCATCTGTTTTCTTCACTATAATCTCTCTTAGTTTTATCTTATGCTCTTCAAAAGCATCACCATCATTATGGGCATTTTGCTTAGAAACAAGCTGGCCTTGTGCTGCTAAGTTATCCTTGGCCGTCTTCATTCGTATCCACACAACGCTACAGATCTGCCTGTTGAAGCTTAGAAGCTTAAATGCTAAAGCGCTGGGGATGAAAAAGGGCAAGAAAAGAATTATATAATAATGAGGGTATCAGAGATGTGCAAGAATAATTACGCGGTAACTATTACGCCGATGGAATGTACGTGGCAACTATTAGTGATATAAGACTCGATTTCCCTGTTCAAAGAGTGTTGTAAAGAAAGTAGTGACGCCTCCGAGAACTCTTAATATGTATGTAAAACACTCTTTCCCTCTCAAAGCGATCGAGATCTTTGAGAATGCTGGACACCTAAATGACCATACGTTGGCGATCTAAAGTTGGGAGTACATTACACTAATGAAGTGTGGGAATTTCATTAAACATTTCTTTACCGGACTGTGATAAATATCTTTCTGACAAACAGTCAGCTGAAGAAATGATTTTCATACTTTCTATATTTATACAGCTTTTTCGACAACTTTAATATTAGGATTCGAGTGTAGTATTTGCCGTTCCCAAGAAGGAGAGCGTACAAATCGATTATCGTGTCATTTCTGCAGAGAGTTACTACTCAACAACTGTATTTCGATAATATCAGAAGTGTTTCGTTTTCATTTGGGAAGAGATCCTTATCACAATGTCATGTCATAGCTTATGAATCACGCCTCTTCGGCATCTAATGACCAACCTGACATGTTTCCATCAACTTTAAGTCGTTGTTGAGAAGTTCACACTGGCATGTCATAGCTTATGAATCACGCCTCTTCAACTTTTGACGTGGTTCCATCAAGCTTTATGTAGGGGAGAGGGTCAGTCTCTAGTTGTGCAGGGGTCAGTATTTTTACTTTTGACTTAATTGAGAATCAATGAAAAACAAATTTGAAATTACAGTTCATAAACATAAACAAGCATTAGATATATTAAATTTCAAATGTTTTATTCATCTTACAGTGTTTGTAGTCCAGGAAGCCAAGTCCCTATGTCGATCACATTTTCCCTTCTTCAAGTGAGTTTTTTTCTAAACAATTTTCTTGTTTTACTTTGAACTTTTTGAGCTCCCTCGAATAAATTTTCTACATCTCTGACATATTTTAATTTGATTTTTTTTTTTTTTTAATAGTTGATTCCTATAATTTAAGGGTAAAGATAACTTATTAACTTTCATCCCATCAATCATATAAATTTTCTATATGAAAGTTGTATTTTCTATCTAATATTCTATATGCATATTTGATTGTAGATAGGAATTAATTAAAATTTAAATTATAATATGACATTGAATTTTAATTAATTAATAAATAAGGTCAAATGTGCATCGATAGTGCTAGATAGATGTTGTCAAAAATAGATTTTTACACCTTAACCTAGATTACATTATTCTAAATGTGAAATTTTTACCTTCATTAAAAATTTTCAAGATATTTTGTTGTAAAATAACTTTACCAAATTCACTTCATATTGTTTAGTTGATCTTCTATTCCTAAAAAATGTTTATAAAGGTTGCATATTCTTGTTAGTTGGGAACTCAGATATAGATGGTTGATCTCTCAAACCTTAGTGACATCAAATGAGTAGACGTGACTATAAAGTTGAATTCTTTTGTCATTTTCCATAAACCCTTGAACCTTACAGTGAACTCAAGTAATGAAATTCCATATTGGTTAGTTTCAATACATAAAACATTATGGGTTTGGATGTTCTATAGTACATAAACTAGCAATTGCACTTTGGTGTGCAATAGGAATGTCGATGGTTTTTTTAATTTAGAATTTGTATGAATAGAGCTTAGTATTTGACATTAAGTATAGTAGAATGTAATTGTGAAATTCTTTGAAATAAGAAGAAAAACAATTTGAAATAAATGTTTGTTTTGTGTAGGAAGATGGAATAACAGTTTTTTGTATTTGTAAAATATAATAATTTATAAACTATGAAAATTAGTGAAAATCTATAAATAATATTTAATTCTTTACTTTCTTTCTTTGTATAAATTGCAATGATTATTTTGATAAGCTAAATTCATTGTATTTAAATATGTTTTTCTAAAATATAAAAGTTTTTTTAAAATTGTAAAATATAACAATTTGGTTTTTTTTTTTTTGGCTTTATTTATTTTTCACCTTTATAAAATGAATATGAATCATTTATTTGTTTAATTATTTTATATTAGGTTCATCGTTAGATCTTTTTCAATAGTCTTGCATCATGCTAACACATTCCCAACCATCAACGCCTTTATAATATAATTTAAATACACTTTGAATATTAGTAGAAAATTAGAAACATCTTATTTTTTTCTTTCTTTCTTTGTATAAAATGCAATGATTAAATAGATAAGGTAAATTCAGTGTAGTAGAATATTTTTTGTAAAATATAATATTATTATTTTAATTTGTAAAATATAATTATTATGATTTTTTATTTTTATTTTTTATTTAATTTATATTATCATTGAACGGTATCATTCTACCACATTCTCAATCATTGATCATTAAAGTTAGTCGGTAATGTTCATATAGGGAATGCCTTCAACGTAATAAATAAATTTAAATAACTCACAAGATGGAAAATGAAGAATTATATTTTGATTAAAA
>VDFB02350480.1:0-17006 GCA_007258455.2 Sequoia sempervirens
AGTAGGGTCATATTCGGTGTTGCTTGTTTCATTCAAGTTTGCATTAGTGGTAGTAGGATTTGAAGATGTTGCAAAAATAAGGTTTGAGACATCAGTAGAACACTCTAGCAAATTTGATAATGCAAGCTCATCTATTTGGACATCCTTGTAGGTTACTAAACTTGACATCAATCATCTTCTCTTTAATATGTTTTAATATTAGCATGATTCAACATTATTCCAAGATCAAGATCAACCCTATCTCGGATTGACCACAAATAATAAGACAAAAAATGATGTCTCTTTAATTATATGTTTTCAACTCTAAACAATACAATAAGATAAACAATGATGTCTCTAAGATTGAAGTTAAAGCTTGAGCCAAACAAATATTTTTCTTGAAAAATTGAATTGTCATAGTACATTTCAAAATATATATATCAATTCACAATATCATAGTTAGGAACAAACCAACATGGCAAAAACATACACAAATAATTAATTAACAATTATAAAAATGAAATTTTGGGTATTTCAGTGCATGGCAAATCAATTTGAGAAGCATGAATGGTGTCCAGTTGTATCATTATGCGACTTTATCTCTGTCTATAGCCATTGCTAGTGTATAGTCTGGAAACACTTGCTAGTGGGACGTGGCATTCCACAGAACAGTTCACGTGCCTTGTCTTTGCTTCCATATTTTGAAACATGCCTATGAAAAAATGGCAAGACAATATTATTAGAGAACTATACGGGTGTCATTCTTCCTCTTCATTGCTGTGCCATTCTTCATCTTCATCGCCTTCTTTGTCTTAAACAGTACGTCGATACATTTTTTTCTCCCAATTGAATCTAGACGGAAATTTGCATTATATCTGCATTCTTTTAGGAAATCATTTCAATATGCAAAATGGGTATATTTATTAATCAAGAGTTGAGATGTTCATTTTAAAGGAATTCAAGTTTTATGGCATGGGCGTGCATCTTCTATGGAATTCTGCAACGCTGAAAAGTAAACAGGGGATTTGTTTGGTTGTAGCTCTTGGTAAACCTCAAGTTGTTATCCCCGAGGAAGCTTGAAGTGAAATGCAAGACCATCAGAATGGTACAGAATAGGGTCTAAATGTGTCGAGGTCAAAAAATTGTTCTCTTCCATGGTCATTATCTTCTGCAAATGGCAGTAATACTTGTAAGAGAGAGCTTTTGAAGTGCTCTGGTTTAGAAATTATTCATGCTTCAACAAATAGAATTTGAGTAGGTTACTACGTAATCCATATATTTTGTGCATATCTTGCAATCATTGCATTCAATGAGATAACATCTCTTTGAGGCATTTTTTCAAACAGTTCATGTGCCCTTTCTATGCTTCCACATTTTGCATACATGTTTACCAGAGCATTTCCAACTAGAATATCTAAAAAAATATCCTCTTTCCATGATGCTTTGATGGATGTGCACACCCTATTCCAAAGCTCCCATTTTGGCACAGGCAGGGAGGATGCTGGTGAAGGTTGTGGAATATGGCTTTACACCTACCAATTGCATTTGCTTGAAAGTTCCTAAAGCGTTTTCAACAAATCCATTTTGTGCATATCCTGCAATCATTGCAGTCCATGAGATGACATGTTTTCAGGTATTCTGTCAAACAGTTAACATGCCTTGTTAATGCTTCTACTTTTTGCATGCATGTCGACTAAGACAGTCGCGACCATAATATCTAACAAAGTTCCCCTATCTTTCATGCTTTGATGGATGTCCATACAGGGAGGATTCTAGCAAAGGTTAAGGAATTTGGCTTTAATCTTGACAATTGCATTTGCTTAGAAATTTCTAAAGCCTTTTCAACAAATCCATTTTGTGCGTATCCTATAAGAATTACAATCCATGAGACCACATCTGTTTGAGGCATCTTGTCAAACAGTTCATGTGCCTTGTCTATGCTTCCACATTTTGTATACATGTCTACCAGGGTAGTTGCAACTACAACATTTTTTATGCTTTGATGGATGTCCTTACCCTGTTCCAAAGCCCCCATTTTGCACAGGTAGGGAGAATGGTAATGTAAGTAGATTCAGGTGAGAGACACAACTGGTAAGCTCTATTTTTGTTATGAATACCTTGATTACCCTATTTGATTCACCTAGAAACAACCTTTTTCAACAACAATTTTCTCTCACACTCTGTACCTTCCCCGCCAATTCACAAACAATTCACTTTGTTGTTACAATTGAGCTAAATCTTGTTCTTGACATCAATTATCAGTTGCCTCTCTAAGATCTGCATAAACAAATCGTAGGCTCTTTTCCCTAATTTGCTATGGAGTTCTCAAAGCGCAAGTAACAACCGAGTGATTTCAGCGACATAATCTCCCTTTCCGACGCTTTTCATCTTGCTCGGACTTCGCTCTCTCTGCCTGTTTAACCCCATCCTCCTCTTGCTTTTTCATACACCACACTTCTTCCCTTCATTGAACATCTAATCTTTCAAATCTGTGTTCCAACTCCAATTTAAATGGCTAACATGTATGATGGCATTGTCTACAATGGATGCTGTAGCTAGCCCCCTTGCTCGGTGGAGAAAGTTGTCTGCTTTAGTGGAAGAAGAGGCTTTTGTTCTCGACCACCAGAATTACCCTCTGTTTACCATGAAACCGTTTTCAATCTTCCACGCATTTCACTTATGCGCAACGTGCCATTGTCGATGACTTTGTACAGTGATTGGGAATGGGAGACAGCAAGAAGGGCTCTCCCTCTGTGTCGTTGAAAATAAATGGAATTGTCGTGCTGGTGAAGAGTGCTATGGAGTACATAGCTCTATCACTACCTAACAAGATGAAAAGCAAGGCGAGGTGGGTTAGGGGGAGAGGGCCGATGGTCGTGCACCCTAACCCGGCTTCTAGTATCCTCGTCGGGGGAAATTTCAAATCATTCCTAATTTTTTCTGAGTAGCTTACTTGGCAAGTTCTCTGCTTATAACTAAGGTTTCAGGGCCACATCATCAAATATGATGCCACATCAGCATGCGTTTTTGTCAAGGTGTCGAAAAAGGCCCCAAAAAATAGTGAGACCAATTCTTGTGCATTACATCATGAGTAGTTGAGCGCTGATGTGGTATCACATGATTGGTTGCTTTTTAGATCAAAAGCATACATTTTGTTTAATTATGGGTAGTTAAATCACAACTATTGGACATTATATAAGCGACTGTGGGTATTATAGCTACGATTGGGTGCGACTATTGGATCCCACACCACAACTATTGGGCCTCTCCCTAGAAGTTCACAGGAATAAGCTGACGGCTACTCTTGATGACTTTGAAGAATTGAATTCCTTGATCCACGATCTGAATGATAGTCTCAGGAGTCTAAGCGAAAGACCGGCCGTTGATTATTAATTTTAGAACCAAGAATGAAAAAGCAAAAATTCCCATACTTGACGCAGTCGGTTTGATCATCTCCCAGAATACAGCTTACTCCCCGAAGCTGACTTTGAGGGGGTGGGTATTTCAGCAGTCCGCGATCACGAATGATGCGTCTCCAGTATCTAACTAAAAAGTGAGGAGATTGATTATTAATTTTAGAACCCGATAATGAAAAAGAAATTCCCATATGTAATCGGTTTGATCATCTCCCAAAATTATGAACCATCACGCCGAGGTAAAGATCTTTTGATTTTCTTGAGGCCATCAGATGCATTCGATGTTGACTGGAATGACTGCCTACGATGTTATTATTAAATGCCTTCGATGTTGACTGGCGTGGTTTAAAAGCGATGAACGGTTAGAGTGTGGAGAGTCATCTCCAGGATGGCTTCAGCTGTCGATTTAAAAAAATAGTTTGGTGCAGTTCATAGTAGGATATGCCTTCGGGCGTAAATTATTTATTTATTTTTATTAATCAAATTATATTTTTAACAATTGAAATGAATGATATTTAATACTAATCAATTTCTTATAAATTATTTGAATTCAAATCAAATGAAAATTGTAACAAAGAATCAAATAATATTCTTAAAAATATTTATAACATTTTCCCTGAAGATAGATGGAATCCATATAAGGTTATACATAGTAGAAGCTAAACTAATATGAAAAAATAGTTCATTAATATATAGTAAGCAAATATTGCAATGCAAAAGCGAGAGAGGGGTAAGTAACATTAGTTGAATGAAGGAGAAGTAGATTCCACATAGACCACCAATGCCATAAAGGAATGCAAGATTTCACAAGGACAAGACTATTACTAATGAGAGAGACAAAAGTTATTATAGTTCATAGGTGAGAGTTGGAAAGACATCATAAGAAATTGTAAATGAATTGTAACACATGTAATCAACATCAAACAAGAATAAGTGGGTCATAGGGAATTGATTTATCAAAATAAAATGGGTTCAATTCATGTGATGTCAAAACTATTGAAAACATAGATTTGTTAAGCAAGATGGAGTCAAGTCCACATTCATTAAATTTGAAGCATACAAAATCATTGAAGAGCTTTGAGTCATTCCAAGATTTGGTACAAATAATGTATACACATTAACTTATATAACTTGCACCCCTCATAAATTGAAGAAAGGAAAGATAATGATTATGATAAAAAAAAATGATCATACAAAATAAGGATGTGATTATTATTAGGATTGCCATCCAAGATCATAACAACAAAATCTGTGTGCTTCCACCAAAAATACTTGCACACAATGAGTTTAATTTATATTATCAAAGAGATTGATAAAAAGTTGATTAAAAAGTATAATATGACCTTGCATATATATGGAAGGAAGAGGCAATCCACCTATCATGTGGATTGACAAATTCCACATTATGTGGCACAAAAAGTAGACATGTTCTATAGGTGTCAACCTTTGTATCACTTGGAATGTGCAAACCAACAACCTATTTGATCGAGTCATCAACCTTGGTGACAAGTGTTGAATGACTATAAAAGTGACCTTTGAGGTGAGATAAAAAAAAAGTCCAACCTCAAAAGGTATACACATGAGGTTTACCAAACAACTAGGTAACCTCTAGAGGCCTAAAAAGGTTGCACATTCAGTTAGACGAGATGTTGTCTAACCTCATCAACCTATGTACACTTAAGCTATAGTGAATAGATAAATTATTTTGTCTAACACCCCCCTTAAGTGATACTTGGGGATATCACAAAAGTGCAATAGATAGAAATGGGTCTCGGTTATGAGGCTTGGTGAGGTACCCATGGACGATGCAATCTCTCGTAAATGGAGAAAGATAGAAAACCAAGTGGAAAAAATATCCTCTGAAAGAGAGATAAGAGAAGGATAGAACCTCTTGAAAAGATCTCCCATGATGATAGGAACATGATGAAGAAAAACTCCTGAAGCATGTCGAAGTTGTAAACTTTATTGAAGATGAACTGGTGTTTGTTGAAATCAACAAACCTCCAGGAAATGTAAATCAAGATAAGAGATACAAAACACTACATGAGTGAACATATGAAACACTAGTAAACCATGAATACACAAATTCCTGTGAAGTTGATAATATAGATAGTACTATGATTCTAGAGTATAGTTAATAAATGCATAAGTGACATGTGTACACTACTAAAATGTGCATTATGGTGCTCTACATAAGTAGAGTTAGAATCTCACAAAATATGATCCACTGAAATAATCCCCCATATGAGAGATAAAGATAGAAGGTCTATGACACCCCCCAAAGTAGAAGGTTCCTCCATTCCTCCATTGAATGAAGCATTAACATAACACTATCATAGTTCCCCCTCAATGCTAAGAGATATATGTAGGCCAACTATAATTTAGACCCACAATCACGTCCAAAAAATATACAAGAAATTGAAAAAAGAGTGCATCAAGACACACATGCATGAGGTGAGAATCACAAGGATCCATTGTTGTGATGGAAAATCAAGGAAACACACATTTCACAAGAATCACGAGGATCTATTATTGTGATGGCTAATCAAGGCTCTACACAACCCCCTATTACAGTTTATAATTTAATGTAAGTACAAAATTCCGTTCCTGAAAAACACACATTTAGTTTTTCTGGCACTTTATATGAGTGCATTTACAAACTTATTTGTTGTTTTGATTTCTTCCAAGTTTTTGTCATGAGTGAACATATGGAACACTACTCAACCATGAATACACAGATGTCTGTGAAGTTGAAAAAGACACAAAACAAGAAAAAGCCCCCCTTTACCAATTATGACAAAACAAAAAAGTGACTCTCATTTGCAAAATTCTCCTCCCTGTCTACAAAATTTAATCTTTATTTGACCCCACTTTTGTGTATTAGTAAATGTTTGTTGGCTAATATTAACCACTAATAGTTTAAAATAATTTTGCAAGGGTAACAACAAATGTTAGAAGCAAAATTTACTAAACAATATCAAACAAATGTTAAAGAAATTCAAAGTGGAGTCGACTAAGTAAAATGACCAGACCAAGTGTAGCCACCAAATCACGTGGGAGTTTGACCAAATCTGTGAAAGCAGAAGACATTGAAGAAAATCGCCAAGTGGAGGTCGATGGAATAGGGGCGTGCTGGATTGGAACATGCCGATGCCTATGCCAAAAGTTTTGACCGATTAAAAAGGTTGTGTGGGGAAGACTTTAAGAGGTCGTGGTTATGTGGAGATGACTGCAGGTGTAGAGACAGGCCACAACATTTGAAAATGATGAGCAATCTATGTGCAGAGCAGAAAATCGCGTGGAGGAGATTGTGGCGCCACACGGGAGATGAAAAGTAGATCACGTTACTCTTTGTTTCCTGAGTACACAACCAGCATTTGTCACGCCTCATTTACGGCTTGATTCTCTATGTGGTTGCAGATTTGAAGGAGCTTCAATGTGCAGGTCGATGAGCAAGATGTTGTTGGTTGCGACTTGTGTGAGGGTAGGCGTGGTGATGTTTTGTGCGCGGGGAATGGTCAGCAACCAAAATGCAATTATTGAATGACTGGAAGGATGCTCATACAAAAGATAAAGTCGACCTACACAAGCAAACAAACCCACGCGATACAAAATTTTATCCACCTCTCTATTCAAAAGCCGACCCTCCTTTTGACAATATTAATCAGGAATGAAGTCCAATCTTATGTGCTGCCACAACATACTAGTATCAAACTCTTCAAATATCTTCACACATAGAATTATTTGTATAAACTGCTATACCCAATGCAAAGTGAATGATGTAGGCTGAAGTGAAGCTGGTAGTGGTAGCGACTAGAATGACTATCAAACTAAAGCAGGGCGTTGGAGAAGAATTCTGAGAGGCCTCTCAAATGTATGGCACCTTGAAGGAGATTGGAGTCGTGCTTGAAGATTGACCTCACAAATGTTGCAGGAATCAAGCAATCAGCAGGTGGCTTAGCACAAGGCTTCTATATAACAGATTGGTAGAGATAAAGTACAAAAATAGAGACTGATGCCTCCAATATCGCCTTCAAAATATCTATGAACACAAACAAATCTCTCCAAATAGGCCAACCTGAAACATCCACAAATAATTACACCCAACCAGATATTGTTTTTTACATGTAAATCAAATGCATGGAACTCTAAACTAGATTAGATACAAGATTTTGGGAAGGTTTTTGCATGCATGGCCCTAATACCATGTTAGGATTTCCATCCAAGATCATAATAACAAAATCTTTGTCCTTCCACAAAAAAAACTTGCACATAATGAGCTTAATTTATGTTATTAGATTTCCACAATCCATATGAATTTGAATCTATTGCTTCTGGATTTGATTGTGTGGACTCTTTTTTCATCAACGTTTCGGATCACACACAGTGAGCCATCATCAGGATGGAGAGTTGAAAAAGATGAGAAGAGATAAGTTGCAAACCAAGCTTTTATAAAAGAGAGGGGAAGGAGGAAAGATGAGGGGTTAGGGTGAGGCGCGCAACACAAGGGAATTGCTATAAAAAGCATAAAACAAAAAAGTAAAGGTAATAAATAATTATGTTGCGTTACTTTACGGTAGTACTGACTCGGTATGAAAAAATAACCCACAAACAAAGAATATTTATTATTCAGAAAATGGAACTTCTTACATCTGGAGGATCTCAAATCCCCAAGTTCTAGAATACATACAAGTTCTACAGCTACGAAATCACCTTCGCAATGCTCTTGAGCTTGTCGTAACAAGTTACCCAAATTAGAAACCACCCATAAATAGGCTCCTCTTTAGTTTGGAGCCAAAACATGTTAAATTTGAGTTTAGATGGTTTGGTGCGAAAAAATTACAACAGTTCAAATTTCAAAACATATTATTCTATGGAAAGGTCTCGAAGTCAGAACACGCCAATCTGCAACACCAATTTTAGAGGATTTTGGGCCAGGCCAAGACTCTAAGTGCCTCAAAGCCCGACTTAGAGATTTTAGTTTTCAAATCTGGGCAACCAAAACTACCATATCTTTCCACCTGGGAATAGAAAATAAAAACCATAAATTGAGAATTTCATTATGATGAAAAGGGTATCCAAAAATGTGAAAACATCTAAAAACCAAGAAACTTGAAATTTAACTATTTTGGGTGATGCAAGATTGCCCTTACACCCTTTGGATGCTTCTGCATGGGTGCCTCACCCTAACCCCCTCATCTTTCCTCCTTCCCCTCTCTTTTATAAAAGCTTGGTCTGCAACTTATCTCTTCTCATATTTTTCAACTCTCCATCCTGATGATGTCTCACTGTGTGTGATCTGAAATGTTGATGAAAAAAGAGCACACAATCAAATCCAGAAGCAATAGATTCAAATTAATTTATGTTATCAAAGATATTGATAAAAGAGTTGATTAAAAAGTACAATATGACCTTGCATATATAGGCAAGGAAGAGGCAATCCACTAATTGTGTGGATTGACAAGTGCCCCATGATGTGGTACAAAAAATAGACAAGTGTCCTCTATGTGTCAACCTTTGGATCACTTGGAATGTGCAAACCAACAACCTATTTGACCAAGTCATCAAGCTTAGTGACAAGTGTTGAATGACTAGAAAAGTGACCTTTGAGGTGAGATGGAAAGTATTCCAACCTCAAAAGGTATGCACATGAGGTTGACCAAACAACTAAGTAACTTCTAGAGTCCTAAAATAGTTGCACATACAGTTAGCTAAGATGTTGTCTAACCTTGTCAACCTAAGTACACTTAAACTACAGTGAATAGATAAATTATTCATTCTAACAATTATCTCATGAATGTGAGTCAAAAATAGTTATGACTACCTACTGATCTTGTTAATATGACAAATGTAATAAATAATATTAGACATTCATGTAGAAGTTAAATTTAACATAAAAGCATAAAACATTAAGGAAATAGAATCAAATTAGAAACCACAACCTTTTATGGCCCTCAAGATTGAGCTCAAGAAGCACCCCTATTCTTGTTGGATTTGCTTAGGTGTGTATGTGGATTGCTCACAAGATTTCACTGACATACTATTAGCCTAAATTTAAGATGGAGAAATGGGGATGAAGGCTCAATTTATGCAGGAAATTGGAGGGGAAAATGGAGGGTTAAGATTAAAAGTTGATGAAGGGCTAGGATTGATTAGGGATGTGATGTATGGATCAAGGTTAGCATTGTAACAAGTGTCACAATTGAATGTGAGAGAGGAGATGAGGTGTGCTCACACATGTATGAGCACACCTTGGGATGACACCTCATTTAATTTTGGAGGCTAGCTATAAGATAGTGGAGGTAGGTGGGATTTGTTGCATTAATGAGATAAGATTAGGGGGTTGGGGATGAATTTTAAATTAGGAAATAATGGTAATGATGGGGGTTAGGATGGCTAATTAGTGATTAATTGGCTTAATAGGATAGGTGGAGTTAATAAATCACGAGTTTATTAACTTAAGTGGAGTTAATAGTTGGAGAATGGGATAATGAGGGTTAGTGGGTTAATTAATCAAGGATTAATTAACACAATTGGGATTAGAAGCATAGAAGATTTTAATGGGATCAATTGAATAATAAAATATAAAATTTAGACTTACATATCCATTTTTTTGGAAGGAAAAAAATCATTCGAGAAAATATCCAATTAACAAGAAAATATTCAATTATTTGAATCATTTAAAGTGATTGAATTGAAATGTTCACTTTCAAAATCTACCTCAATTTTCAATATCAGAATGACTGATATATTAATCAGATAATGGGTTAGGTTCACTTCTCATTTTTATTTATTGTATTTTAATACAAAATAATTAAGAGAAAAAGGTAAGAATAAGTAATTGAAATTATTATTCTTCAATGAAAATTATGAAAGTGAAGTATATTATTCCCAATCTTATACTATTCCTCATCTTATTAGTAGCAAGATAAAGAAAAAAAACTCTACTTAATAAAATTATATCTTAGTTGTCGTCAATCATATTACATGTTCTATAAATCGTTATAACAAAAAACTCATCATGACATGTATTTTTATTGTTTATTGCAGGTTTTTTGCCTTAATCAACTATTCAAAATGAACACTAGACTTTGTAGGAATCATTGCAAGAGCCCTTTATCGGGCTTGAACCGATGACTTATGCCTTACAATACCCTTTAAATATTTAATTGATTAGAAGAACTACAGTTTTAGAGGGGGACATTATTAATTAAATAAAATATTTAACTAATTTTAAGAGGAAAATGGATTAATTAATTAAATAAATGTATTTAATTGACTAAAAGGGGGGAATTGGTAAATTAATTAAATAAAGCAATTTAATTACTTAAAAAGAACTAATTTCATATTTGAGGTGACTACATTTTTCCCCTCTTTGATGCAGTGCCCGAAGTGATACTGTGTCAAAGAAGTTTAAAATTTTGCCCCAGTGGATTGAAAAGTTAGTTAGGAGGTGATGCCCCCTCGAGAGACCGACTAGAAAAGTTTTAGAAAAAATATTTTTGGTCAAGGTATAAAAAAAGGTAGGTTAAAATGATGTGGGATGGTGTAGAAGAAAAAGTTAATAAAAATAGGGAGAAAAATTGGTGAAATTAGATGAAACAGGGAAGGAGAATGAGACATTTGATGTGTTTAGTATAGAAGAAATTTGGGTTTGGGGAGGTGATTAGGGTTAAACAACCTATAAATAGGCTTTGAGGGGCCCAAAAATTCATTTTCAACAATTGATTGGTGGAGTGAAGCTTAGGTGGCAGAGCGGAGCAATGGCAGAGATTCCTCAACATACACATCACGTGGAGTGGGTTCTGTAGTATTAGCGGTTGGAGGACGCAAGCGAGCCGGTATGTCATCTATCCCTTAGGTTTAGGCTAGGTTAGGTGGGTCCAGAGTATGTCTAATTTGGAGAAAATTTTTGGGAAATGAATGTGTTGTTTCATGAAATGGTGCGTAAGGGAATGATTGTGCCACTTGTGTTTTCACGATGCCTGTAGTCGATTTCGACTCCCTTGTTGAAAAACATGGCACCCATGTTTGATGTGCATGCATTTAACACACATGAATTTAATGTGCAAAGGGGGGAATTAGGAAATGACACATGGGTAATGCAGTTCTTGCATCAAAGATTGACGTGCCTAGGTGTAAAGTGGTGCTTGGGTGTAAAATTGATGCACATGCGTTTGATAAAATGACACCTATGCCAAAATAGAAGTGTAGTTTCATAGGAATTGCGAGGATGGGCTAATTGGGATAGAAGTAGATTCATGGTTTGGATGAAAAGGTTGATTTTAATGCATGGAATGATGTAGGAGGACCTAAAGGTCCTATAGTCGTAGGAGCAAAAAATGGCAGTTATGGGGATGCTTCAGGAGAAGCTTACACCTGAGGAAAACTATTGGCTACACTTGACAGGGTTGTATTTGTTTCTTGTATGCCCCAGATTCGAGCACACAGATCAATGATGACAACACTCTGTAGAGTGATGGCATAGTGAGACAAGCAGTTTTCACTTGTCCACTAGAGAGGCTGCAATCACATTAGAGGATGTGTGGTAGATTCTTCGAATACTGATCTGAGGGAAGTTAGTGGTATACTTTCTGAAGGGGGCGAGGGCTGCCCTACAAAGGATATTTTAATGCCAAGATTTGTCATTCTAAGGGGTAGAGCTAGACTTGGATGCAAGGATGGCTGAGTTTCCAGATCTTTGCCTCTTTGTAGCCACACTGATTATAGGCACCTTGATGTTGGGTAGGAGGTCACAAGGATTTTTGATAGGCTGGGTGGGGATTATGGATAGCATGTTTGAGGAGGGGATAGTATATGCATGGGGGGCGGCTGTGTTGGGAGATCTGTATAGAGAGATGCATTATGGTGTGTATAGAGGGGGAAGAGCTTAGCTGCAGGGGTGACTCTATTACACATCTAGGCCTTTGAGCATCTCATCGTATTACGTCCAGTTTGTGATAGATAATGGGGGCTAGACATGGCTTATGTTTTTATGTAAGCAGGGTTCTGGTAGAAATGACATTTGGGTGAGTTGGATCATTGACATAGGATCATTAATGAGATGAACTCATTCACCTAGCAGTCATATTGATTGCAAGGACTGGGAGGATGATGGTCACCGTATGCCATACATCTAGAGAGTTCATTGTCTAATAGGATGGATTTCTACTATCATTGAGAGGGTATGTGCAAGATCATGATGGGCCAAAAAGTGGCAATATGTAAGTGATATGATGGCCCATGTGGCTAACAACTTTTTTTTACCCAAAATTGATGAAACGAAAAGGGTTTTTAAAGGAGATTCTCAGATTTCCACAAATATAAATTATGTTTTACTTTGAATTTAATAAATAACTATTATTCATTTCTATTTAATTCGACTAAAGTCGATTGATAGGATGATTGAAAACATATAGCTTTCAAGCGATATCACATTTTTTTGAATCCAAATCATGTGTCACATTTATGGCACATAGTGGATTAAAAAAAAAAAATCATAAGTTTTGACCAAGTTAATTGGTTCTAGAATTCAAGTTTATGTTTTAAAATTTGTAAGCAAAATTCTCAATTAATTATTGCGGAAAAAATTACAAAAATATGCATCACCTTAGGATAGCAAAATTATATATATCAATATAAAAATAGTGTCATTTTATTGTGGTTAGGGTCATAGAGAAAACACCTATTTCTTATTTTTTCCTAAAAATTTAAATACTACTGCATTTTCATTTCACAAATATATAGATTTAAAAAAAAGCTATTAGTTTAGAAAATCCATTCAATTTCTACAGATTCTATTTTACATATTTTGAGCTAGTATAGATAACTTATTCAACTTTTATGTCAAGTTGTCACTCTAATTTCTGAATTTTCATCGCCACTTGAGGCCTATTTTTTCCAGGTCACATGCCCGAGATATACACTGGTCTGGTGCTCGATGGTTGGTGTAGTAGGGTTTGCCTCAGATTGGGGTAGTATTTTGATGAGTGGCTCATGAGAGGTGATAGTGGGGTGGATTTGTTGAGTATGGTAAATCCTATCAGCGATGGAGAGATACGCTAGCAGTGGTGTGGGATCTGAGACGAGGGGTGGCAGATGTCGATACCATAGTAGAGTAATGTTAGAAAAATGGAAAAGGAATAGCAATAAAGGAAGCTTTTACAGATTACTATAAACCAAATTATGTAGTGTAAACCATATGGAGATTTAAACAACTGTAAGCAATGAAAATGCAAAGAAAAGAAAGCACAACACATAACACAATGTTTAACGTGGAGAAACCGTTTTAGGAAAAAGACTCCACCAAAGAAGAGATGAATAGCTTGTATTAACAAAAAGTATGTTTACAATACATCCAATCTAACTCCTCTTAAATATAACATCATCTATGTATCTATAAAACATGTCATAGTGTCTCTAACTCAACCCCTCAATATATAGACTCATGGTGGCTCAAAATACCACCATAAAACATTACCATGGGTCAAAACAAGGTTCAAAAATACCATGGTAAAATTCCATTTGACCCCTTACATGCTAAACATGGTCTCTTACATGACATTACACCTTCTTACAAGATATCATAAGAATCCCTATAAAATAGGAGATGCTCATACATGCACTAGAAACCATCAATAGCCATGCAAATATTTTCTTATGCGTGTCATAGATATTCTCACGTCCAAAATGATATCCCCCACTTTTAGCCTTGACAATTTTCATAGAATCCATCATAACATCCTTAAAAATAGGCTTTCCATGTGATGCCACTAAGTGGGCATCTTTTGACAACTAATAACTTAATTTTTAAGGCACCAACATGTGGAAAAAGTGATAACTCAAAATTTCACGCCCCTTTTAATGAAGCACAATTATTTGATAACATAAATAATATTTATCCATGGGAAAACCTAAAGTAATGATAAATCAACAACTTAGGAATTTCCAATGGTGAGACACCTTAATTCCCAACATTCTCCCACTTGTCAAATACCTTGCAAGAGCTAGGGGAATCACACCATCATGGAATCAACTAGGTACAAGTAACAAGGCCCATGGCCTTTCTACACCAAGTAAATTTCTCTGTGCTCATAGGTTTGGTAAGTACATATGCAATATTCTCCTATGTTTCAACCTTCTTTAGCTCAATCTAACCATTAGCAATCAACTGACGAACAAAATGATACTGAATATCAACATGTCTAGTTCAAGGATGATACATCAGATTCTTAGCCAAATGAATTGCACTTTGAATATCATAGTTAACCTGAATAATATTGCAATCAAACCAATACCTATACACAGCCTTTGCAACCAAATTGTCTCCTTAAAGACATGAGTAGCAGCCATATACTTTTCTTCAGTAGTAGATGTGGATGTGAAGATCTGTATTGGTCTCAAAAGAACTCCAACATACCATCATTAGTATGGTTAGTATTTAAAACAAAGCAAACCCTCAACATCCCTATGAAATAATACGTCATGCTTCAAAATGAAAACAAATGACAAGATAACTAAAGCACATAAAACATGAAGTAAATCCTATCTCATAGTGGATTGGTGCTTTTTTGGAAAGAAGCCCTTTCCCAATCCTTGAAAGCTAAATGATGAAAATGATATGAAGATGTAGGATGATGATCAAGATGAAATGCTAACTTGGATGAGTTGTGGAGGATTAATATAATAGAGGAGGCCTCTATTTATAACCAAGAAGGATAGAATAATGCTAAACATGGAGGATGTGGGACTAAAGATCCACCAATGACAAGATGCCATTTGTCAAGATGTGAGAGGTTGAGGAATGAGCACATTTTGGTCAATGTACCAAAGAGGGGGAGATTTGAAATTTGAATTTGATGAAAAGATGAGTTAAATGCTAAGTTTAACTTGTGCAAGAGACATGTAAGAGCTCTTAAATGCTTTGTTGGAAGGACAAATCCCTTTTGGAGGGATTTTCAAACTTGGAGGAATATTCCCTTTTTGGTGCCATTTTGAAAGTAATTAGGGAATTATTGAATCAAATAAATGATTTATTGGTGCAAGTTGCAAAATCTAGAGGATTTAAGTGATTAGGATTAAATTAATCAAGATTTGATTAATTTAATAGGAGATTAGGTGATTTTGACTTTTGACTTGGATTTTAGGATTAAAATGAAATCAAAATGAGAGGATACTATTTTAGATTTAATTAAATAAAGACTTGATTTATTTAATCAAAGAGGATGATGTTAGACTAAATCAAATAAATATTAATTTATTTAATTTAATGGAATGACCTTAGGATATTAATCAATTAAACTTGATTTATTTAATTGATCAGGCGAATATGATTTAATTAAATATGAGGAATGCATGATGTCAATTTTGCATGTCTACATTTTGCCCCTCTTTGAAGCAATGCACTTGATGCATTGGTTCAAAGAATAATCTTGCCATGGTCTAATTTCAAAAAAAATCTAATTTTTCCAGATGCCCGAGTGGGAAGAAGTATACTGGTACATTGCCCCCTCAAGAGATCAAGTGAAAGATTTGATTTGAGGGTCGATATCATGAAAAAGAGGTTCAAGATGGATGTATGGATGATTATGATGATGATGCAAATGAGATGGTTTGAAGATACTGAGAATAACAAATATATATTATCCTAAACATCTTAACTGATGATGTAGTGCATGTGGAATGGATGACATGAATGATGTGATGATGCCTATATGATTATGCAATGGATGCTTTATGCAGATGCTTAGACTAATAGATCTATATTATGATGATCATGCAAATGAAATGAACTAAGATGCTGAGAATAACCAATATATATTATCCTAAACATGTTAGATGATTATGAGATGTATGTGATACGTTATGCTAATGATTTGTGGATGCTAGATGAATGCATTAGTGATGTTATGTTAGTGCGGAGAGAAGAAAGAAGAAATGAGATGAAGATAAGAAGATACAAAAAGTCCATGATCTGACGAGACTTTATTAGAGATGATGATGATGATAGATGATGTTTCTCTTATCAAGGATTTGGATTTTAAAAGGGCTACTTACCTTATGTTTGATAACACACATAGATCCGATGCATCAAGGTATAAAGAAATAGGATGGCGTTGTAACCAGTGCCATGAGCTTTGACTCAACAAAAAAATAGGAGTATTCTTGTTCAAAATTGACATATGGAAGCCTTGCTAGGATGCACCTAACAAAGAAAGTACTCACCAAGTTTTATTACAAGAATATCCAGCAAGCACAGTACACAAAAGATAATGATCGTTGCCCCATTCCTATCTCTCTAAATCCTTCATTTGGACATCATTGAGAGGTCCTTGGAATGAGCACAATAAGATAAATCAAAAGAAAAGATCATGTACACAATCAAGCCAATGTTCTTCATACCGCCAGCCAAATGGGTGTGTTTTGATAGGATAAGAATCCAAGTGATATCCAAAATGATGCACATTGTCGAAACAATATATCCTAGGACATGCATTGTATAGGATGATGATGGGTTGATAAGTTGATTGATAGGATTTTGATATAAAGTTGATTGAAATGTTTGTAAATGATCAAGAGTTTGTTTTTTAATTTAAAAGTTTGTTGTTTTGA